>JBAMIE010176800.1:0-13974 GCA_037177295.1 Kaempferia parviflora | reverse complement strand
GCCAGCAGACCAAGATTTTATTCTTGTGTGTAACTGACGACCTTCGACCCACTGATCTCTTGGTGGCAACACCAGGCCACTTATCAGCTGATCCAGCCCGTGGGGTGAGATGGAATCTTATTTTCATAATAAATGTAAAAGAAACGCCTTTTTAACAATTTCAATAAAAACAAATTCCTTTTTAACTTTTGCTCAAAAATATTCATTATCTTTTCTCCAATAGTGATATATTTCTAGATTTATCTCCATTGTCACTTTACATGTATATTTAAGCGTTCATTCCTTTCAGATGGAAGGTAACGCCAACTGTTTTTTATACTTATTCAATTTACCTTGTTGAAGAAATTTCATTGAAATTGATATATTTGTTTTATGCATATATATGATTTATGTTCATCTTTATATTCCTACAAGTTGATCATATTCATTCACCAAATTGATCAACCTATTTCATCCTTCATCCCACTTGATGTACATGATTTGTGCCACCCATTTGACCGTTTATATGACTTTGGCAGTCTAGCTCACTTAAATTACTCACTCAATGTATCTAACTTAATTTGTTTCATCTGTCTATTTGTACTCGTCCTACTCATCCGTTTACTTGATAAATGTCGAGCTAGGGTGGTTAACTCAGTCTCATAAAAGTTTTCACTGTCACAAGGATAAATTAGAAAATACTTACAGCAGATGGACCAGAAGTTCAACATTCATTACAGAGCCCGCCCTAATATAATGCATGTGGAGCGATTGCATAGGGCCCATCTTTGATAAGGCCCCATATTTTTTATTTTAGTTTTTTTTTCTAATTAATGATTCCTAAAATTTTATTTCTTTAATTATTATTTTGTAATCCTATTAGATTTTTTTTTTGTTCGTTTTCTTCACCGCCTCACCAATTTCGGCGGCGCTGCAATAGTCTTGACGACTCAGCATCTCCGTCGCCTACCTCGACTATGCAACTGGAGGCATCTCAACATGCCGTACACCAAGATCCTCACCATCGTCGAGCTGTTGAAGGTTCCTGGCTTCCCTCCTTGTCGGATTTCACTTATATAACAGCTTTATTGTTGTAATTTATCTATAATCTGCTTGTGTGCATATTAATATAATATCAAAAAAGAAATTTCACTTAAGTTGACTTTTATAAATACATATTAATATATTATTCTAAATATCAAACAATTGATGAAATTAAAAAACCTGAAAAAGAGAAATCAAATTTGTAGTGCGGTGCTAAAATACAAACGGGATAAACATTTAAATTTAGATGAATATTTGAATGTGCAGATCCAAATTTTTTTGATAAACGAATTTATCTATCTTCAAAATTAATGGGGCGTTGTTGGACAAATATAAAATCAACATATTAAAATTTGACCTTTTTTTTTTAACAAATTACTTTTTTTTTTTAAATTAACGAGATAGTTTCTAGAAAAATGGACTGTAAATTCAAATAACATTTCGGCCAAATTAGTCCGAAGCCTACGCCTGAGCCGACGTTAGTGTTAGTGGGTCATTACCGGCCTGTTATCAATCTACCGTTCGGCCTGTGTCTGCAGAGATCGTGATTCGCAGAGAGAAATTTCGGGGTCGGATCCCCTATCTACATGAGGTGTGGAAAGTCCCCTATCTACTCGAGTCGGTTCGTGAACTTTTTAAATCGGTTTAAAAAATATTTAATTTATATTTAAATTATTAAATTTAGCCTAAGTTAAATATATTTTAATATTTTTTAAGTTAAATTTAAATCTATACTATTTTATTCGTTTACTTTATAAGTCGCTCATAAATTAAAATCAAATTGAATTTTAATTATTTTTACATAATTTTAATTTAAATATATTCAAATTAAAATTTAAATTTAAATTATTTTAAATTATCATTTAAATATGTTTAAATAACGTTAAAACAATTTAAATTGAACTCGAGCTCAAATTTTATTTTAAATTATACTCGATGTAAAACTATTTATATTTTTAAACTTCAAATTTGACATTCAAATATCATATATCTTTTTTTAAACTTAAACTTAAATATTAATATTTTTTAAATTATTCGGTTTATTCGATTGTCTAAAACAGAAAAAAATAAAAAAAAAATAAAAAATCTGTGAAAATTTTTTATATTTACTTTATTAAAAATTTAAAACAGATACAAGGGTTTTTTTTTAGGTTTTTTCCCCTCGTTCACTTCCGCGGCCTTTCTTCTTCTTCTTCGCGACTGCTCTCTCCAGCGGCTGCTCCCGCGATTGCTCCAGCTGCTGCTCCCGTCGCCACTCCAACCGTCTAACCGTCTTCTACGGAAACGTGGTCCGACGTTCCTTGCCTTCGTTTCTTCAGATCTGATCTTACTGGAACAGGCAAGTAAACAGGGGTGAGTACTTCGACGATTCCCCCTCCATCCAAACCTCTTCTCGTCTTCCTCGTTCTTCAATTCCAGAAGGTAATATTTCTTGATTTTCCCCCGTATCTGATTACTATTTACTAGCGTGATTGATTTATAATGGATCCGTACGTTTGGCTCCGAGAGTTTCTTCATATATACAAAGTTCTCTCCTTATTCAGTATGTGGAGTTTTTTCTTCTCAAGATCACGTTTATCGCTGAAACCTCAAGAAGTTATGATCGTTTTTTTTGGTTGCGCTGATTGGACTGAAAATTTGCGTTTTAATACATCAAATTGTTTAGCGTAGTGGATGCTTCTGTATGAAGAAAGCTAACAAAAAATATATTTTACTGTTATTACTACTCCATGTAAATGCGAATACTGCACTTCTAATTTTCTAATTTATTTAGAAAGCTCCTGATCGTTAGTTTGATCATATTTCAATGTCCATATATCAGTGTGGAATACGATTGTAGTTAGGTAGACATTAGCAATTAAAAATAAAATAAAAATACTATGTCCAAGTCTAGCCGGAGACCTGACCCTCTCACTACCCCCAAAATTCTTAATTATTAGAAAGTTATGAAAATTTGATGTTATTGTATATTCGTGGTGACCAATTCAGCCTCGTAAATTTTTTTTTATCGATTGTCACGATAAATCTTACATATCGGTCAGGGCAGACAGCTGCCCAATGTCACCGGTGGTTTGAATTTCGAACTTTCCAAGTGTTCGAGAATGCCCAATGTGAGATTGGTTGCATGTTAATCCATATGGTCTCTTACTACCACACCGAGCCTAGGGGTTAATGCAATTTTTTTTTTAGTAATTTAAATATCCAATTCTTAGCAATGCAGTTTGTTTAATGAATTTACAACGTGGTGGTTTAATATTTATTACTGCTACTCTTCGGTTTTAAATATCTTTCTCAAAGGTAAATCTATAGAGGAAGGTTCATACAGCTACATGTATGGTAAGATAAATCTTAGGTCATCCTAAATATCGATCCCAAACTATTACACTAAAATACTGTATATTCCGTTGCTCTAAGCCTGGGGACGGTCCAGATATTTTTCTCGTGATTTTTTTTTTATTGTTCTCCTCGTATGACCTTCATAATGTGTTACTATCTTGTTCTTGCGTCTATATTTTGAAATAATTATTGTCTTGACTATTGACATGATTGCCAGGAATCTATACCTTATAAAAAATTTCTAGTGCACTCTGGATGAAAGTGAGAGATCGACGGCGTAGCGGAGTTTGTACCCATGGAGGAAATGAATGCTGTCCAAACCCTAAACCCCCCGGCCAAGAGCCGCTTGCCCCATCTCCCGCTCTTGCGTCGGAGTTCCCATCTCGACAGTTCCTCTTATCGTACTCTTGTTAGGATCTTCTCCTTTTGCCTCGATGAATCTTTCATTTGCTCTCCAGAATCTCGAGAGGATCCGAGACCCATCTTCGGTGCCGAAATTTCCGATCCCCCATTATGCGAAAAAGATCTCTCCGTTGATCGAAGCAATGGTGGAGCTTTGCCTGTGGAGCTTGGGCCTGGTTGCAGTGGGAATATACGCCCTAGCTTCCGTGTTGCTTCAAGTGATAATCTTGGGTTGGATGAGAAATTGGGGAATGAGAAGTGGGAAAATTGTGTGGCGGTGAATGGCCTTATGTCTGAAAGCTCGAAGCTTCAATCTGGAGTTGATGAACGTCAGGTTTCGGATATAATGGTGGAGCTAGGTCATCAGCAAGCGGACAGTGGTCTAGGTGTTGATCAAGTTCAGAAAGGTACGATCATTGATACAACTAAGAGAATATTTTACTTGACGTCTCCATTTGATAATTGTTTTGATTTCTTTGAACTACTAGGAGTGCACGGTAGCATACTTGGCTTGGCTGGAGGATTGCACAACAAAGATGCTGAAGCCCAGTCTGACAATACACCTTGCCTTGATTCCAATATTCAGATTGTTGAGACAATTGGCAAATCGGAAGAAAGGAACAAAGATATACTAGAAGCTAAAGGAGTTAATAGAACAACAACAGAAAGTTTTGAGTTGAAAACTTTTACTAATTACACTGAATTGCTTGGGGAAAAAGTGAATGGACATGCCAAGTCTGTTAAAGATTCCATTACATATCTGTCTACCGATAAGCTTCTGGTGGTTCAACCCCCGGAGGATATGTCTAACTCCACAAATGAATCAGTTGAAAAACATCAGGAAACACTCTTGGATTCTTCCATGAACACCTCAGTTCAGGAACAATTACATAAGAACATTTTAGATTCATTACCATATTCAAAATCCACAAGTGAACCAGTTGAAAAACATCAAGAAACACTCTTGGATTCTTCTGTTGAATGTTTAGTTAAGGAACAATATCATAAGAGCCTTTTAGATTCCTTACTAGATTCAGACAGTGAAGAAGTTGAAGAAGGGCAAATTCCTGGTGATTTTTTGAATTCAGATGAATTAGGGTCCTTGGTGGCACATCAGAATAATCTTCATGAGGGTCAGAAAACAGATAAAATTTCTGATTGGAGTGACATTCTTAATAAAGAAGGCCCTGATTGTCTCACTAAGCCGTTTGGAACTGATTCTCCCGGCAAGAACAGTTTCTTGAGTGCTTCTAACCTGAATATGGATAATCATTATGCAGGTGTTGATGAAGATAACATTACTGATGATCTTAATTTGGATGATATACATTTAAATGTTGAACTAAAAAGTTGTCATAATGTACCTTTGACGGATGCCAAGAAGCGTGAAGTTGCATTACCTACTCTTACATTGGATGAAGAGAACACAATTTGTCAGAATGTGAGTAATGTTGATACACTTCTTTTATCATCAAGTCAATTAATTCTTTTCACTTTGAAGGTGGTGTTGGCCTTATAACATTATTGTACAAAAATTTATATTCGTACTCATTATCAATAAACTTATCTTTCTACATTTTTCTAATAGTTAAATGATTATGTTTCCATCCATTGGTTACATTCTGTTTTTGGCCATCTCTTTCTTTACACAGAATGCATGTTTTCCTTTGATAGTGATCTTAGATTTTAATGCCCCATTCCTATTTCTAAGCAACTTTATGATTGAAACTTTGTGATTTGAATGATAAGCACTTCTATTCATTTGGACTTTGGGTTGTTTGGTTGACTGAAAAAACCCTTTTATACAATTACAACTCAAAATAATCAGAATTATTGCAGGATGCAATTGGCTGATAGGAGACTGAACCTTCAAACTCAATTTTTTGTTTTGCAACCTTCTTTTTTCATTGTTGCCTTATTTTGTTTGGTCTGTGTCTCCACCTTTTTACAGGTTGGTAAAGTTGGACCAAAGAGAAAAAGAGGTGCTTTAACCGAGGAAAGAAAAGCACAGAAAAAGGTGCCTGCAGTGTTCATATATACACCGAAGCTCCTCAGCCATCAGCATTTTCTTAAAATGCCCTTACATTTAGTAGATAGCCATCAAACTGAATCCCTTTTTTCGCGTTTGCTTATTTCTCTGCAGAAAGCTAAGAGAAGGAAAAGAGCAGAGAAAGAGAGGGAACAAGGAGTTAAGAGATTGAAGCTTCCGCCAGTAGTAAAGCCAAAAGCAGTAAAACTTTGCAACCATTATATGATAGGCAGATGTCAGCAGGTTAGTTTATCTATTTCTACAGTTTTGATTTGTGCATTTTTACTGATGTGAATGGTTCAATGTTTTGCTTATTTGTTTTGTATATTGTCTATCAATCTCTTAATTTATATTGTTTACTCTTATTGACGTATATCGCACTTGGTATGAGATTTTAGCACATAATGAATGCATTGCTACTTATCTCCTTTGGTTCTCCAAATCATTTATTTCAATAAGATGGCATTTCCATGTTGTCATTATATTAATATTTATTCTACGGTTTAAAATTTCGAGCCGTATCAGTTTTTGTTTATGATCGGAACAATACCGGTTTCGGTACTGTATCGTGTCGTGCCCATATGATTCCGATATTTTTTTAAATATAAAATATATTAATTTAAAATTATTTTTTTAACCTAAATATTACAAAAATAAAAAATAAAATATTTTTTTTAAAAGAAAAAAAATTTAGTATTGTTGTGCCTCTGTGAGTCCGCGGAGGTCGCTGCGGGATTGCAGTGCCCCAGCAACCCTGTGGGATGGTGGCGGCTTGCGGTGATGGTATTAGTGTTGGGCGGCGGGCGAAACTACAAATTTAGCTTGATTTGAAACCATGGATGAGTGTATATGAACTTCCAGTGAAAGTTGTTAGACAGTTTGGATCTATTATTTAATAACGAGAAACTATTGATGAAGATATTGAGGAGCTTCTCGTGTCTTGGTTCTTGTATTAGTAGCATGACTTGTAGGCCTAGGCTTAAGGGAAAAGTTTACCACACTTTCATACACCTCATAATTCATAGATTTGAGTGTTGGGCTGTTATAAAACAAGACTTAAAAAAAAATAATGTAGTACAATTGAGAATGCCAAGGTGGATGAGCTGACACTAGAAAGGATAAAATTTTAAAAATTAATATTTAGGAGTAATTAGGTGTAGCTCCAATGGACTGTTAAATGAGAGAAATGAAGTTGAGACAATGAGTTCATGTTCAAAGATATTCAATAGATTTTACCGTTGGAAACATTGGATCTATTAGATTAAAAAGTATAGAGGGTAGAGGAAGACCAAAAAAAAAAACTTAGTACGAAAAATAGATTTTTAATTTGTATATTATTAGTGATATAACCTTGCATTGGATAAAGTTCATTGGAGAGGTAAGATTCCTATAGTCAACTCGAATAACTAGGATAAACATGGGTTGATGATGGTAAGTTGTTCCTGGCGTCACATTATGATGATCTATAGAATCTTAACTACTACTAGTTTTTTGAGGAAAAGATAAATATGGTTGAAATAAATCATCGTTGGCACCACATGAAGTGTACTAATGCCAAAATCTTGACTACTACCCTAATTTCATTAGCCGTGTTATTTCTTGATTCTTGTGATCGTCAAGGTGATTTGAGAGAGATCACATCTTAAGAAATTTTATCCAGGATATCATTTTTATTGTGCATTCAGTTCCTGATGTCTTGATCCTCTGTTGACTGTTGTATGTGATTTTGCTGTGGCTGGTTGCCATGAGACAAGCTGACATGGTCATCAGGTTTTTAGCTAAAGTTGAAGTAAAGGACAACATGGTCAAAACTTTCTCAAATTTTAAGCAGTGGAATATCATGCATTTTGTATTATTTGTTTTATTGAAAGATGATTGAAGAAATGAAAATCTTATCACAAAATGTTATCCATGATCTCAGTGGTTAAATTTGTTATTTTTATTGTCTATAATGATTATTATACCAGAGTTATTTAATTCCTTTTCAGCTGTCGTACAGAAATCTCACAGGAGATTTTTTTGCATGCAGGGAGATTTGTGCAAATTTTCCCACGATGCCACACCTCACACAAAGTCACAGGTAGAGTTCTCACCTAAAATATATATTCTTTCTCCAAGTTTTGGATTTTTTTTTAAACCCCTTTGTTATTGGTGGTAGTTTTCTATTTATGGTTACATAAAGAACATCGCTTTGTGTTTTTTTTTTTTTTTTTTTTTGACTTGGTTTGTAAACTTCATGTTACTTGACATATGATGGATAATTCTGCATGTCTATATGGATAAGTGTCATTTCCTTTTTCCTCTTTCATCTTCTAATGCAAGATAAACCATGTGCCTCAATTGTGACTTGGTCCATAAACTCCATGTTACACATGATGGATAATTCTGCATGTCCATATGGATAAAATGTCATTTCCTTTTCCTGCATTCATCTTCTAATGCAAGATAAACCATGTGCCTCAATTGACAATCTCATGGGTCTTCGTGATTGGGTACCTGATAATTGGATACTTGGCTCTCAACTCGTTTGTGTTGGGCTGAGGTGCCTATATATATGCAAGTAGGGGTTAATTTTTGGCCACTTAACTCTTATATACAAGTAGGGTACTTAAATTGCAGGTACATGTGAATGCATACATACATACCATAGCCATCAAGTCTACTATGTGAATACATATATATTTAAGTTAGATATTGGAAGGTATTTTAGAGTGGGTATGCATTTTTCTAACCAAGTTAGCTTTAAATGAGGAATAAGTGTTAGAGAGTATATAATGAGATTTAGGTAGCATTCACCTGATCAGATTTATGTTGAGATAGTACCAAAAATTGATGATATCTAGCTCATTGCCATCTTGAAAGAAGAGGGCTAGGTGTCTATTGGTAGAAGCATTGAGTCAGAGTTATCAAGTGGGTTGGACCGCCCATGGCTCGGCTTGACACAAAGCACTTACATAACGGGTTGGGCCATATTGGGCCTGACTTGCCCTCTATCCTGACATGGGCACACCAAGTTTGGGGGTGGTAAGTAGACCATGGAGTCGTTGTCGGTGGGTGAATACCAACTTGATCCTGAATTGTACGATGGGTCATGGAGCAATTCTTTAGCATTGTTGGAGAAAGTATCACAACCTTTCTTTCTCAACCCACCCATAAACCTATCTACAACTAACTTTGACTACAACTCTTGCTCGTGACAAAGAAGAGTTAAGCAATGGCTATGATCCCCAAGATACCCTAAAGATGCGCTACTTATTAGGTATTCAATGTAAGTGTCATGTGTTTTGACATTGTTAATAATGAGGAAAAAGGCTTAAGTGTGAAAAATAAGAAACTATATTCTTGCAAATCTTCTTGTGGAATCAACCGTCTCTCGTGCTACATGAAATCTAATGATACAAGAGAGGTTGTATAAGTCAATCTCCTTGGCATTGTAGCCAGCTTAGGATCTCACTACATCAAATCAACCACTTTTTAAGGTTGTACAAGAAACTATCAGCCTCCTTGGCATCACAAGCACCCTTATAGATGACTATTATTGGCATTAAGATAGTGTTGATGTTGCTGACATTTGAACACCTTGAGCTTCCCACATGTGCCAATGACTCATTATGTGTGTGCGGTTCCACTTCTGGCAGTTAATCCTGCAACTCCTACTCTGCAAATGCTCTAAGTTCGACGTGCTCCTAAGTGATAGCTTGCAGCTCCACATGCTAAGCATTCTTATAATCAAGAATGATTTTTCTTAGTGGCAACACCTAATTCACCACACTGTCTCTACACTCCGTCTCTACACCATCTATATAGTTGGTGAGACCCTCAATAATCCCATTAATGGACTTCATCTCAAAGATATCTTCCTCTTAAGTTATCAGCATTAATCTCCTTTATGGTGGACTGCATCTTGGAGATAGCTTGTTCCAGGGTAGCAACTCGTGCTTCAATAGCATCCACCTCCATTGCCTTAGCCGTGCCACATATGCCTTGTGTGTGCTGCTTCTCCATTACACAATATTGATTTCACAAGGTCTCAACATTGGACGCCATTGCTCTTAAGAACAATACTTAAATGTTGGATGGTGGGAACTTTGGCTCCAATATCAACTATCACGGGCTTGGTTTTAGCACCACTTACCCCTGTGACACAGGCAACTCATCTTTGCGAAGTTGCTAGGTAGGCTTAACTTGTTTGAAACCCACACAAGAGAAGCCAAAAGAGATTGAGAGAGCTTGAAAGATTAGTAACTAAAGTGGGATTACTATTCTTGAGGATGATTACAAGTGAAGAGAAGGAAGCTATTTTGATGTATCTTCCTGAATATATGGTTAAGATTGGGTTGATCCCATAATGTATGTTACATGTATAGAAAGCTCCTACAGAGTATCTAAATATTTCATCCTACAAAATACCTAAATATTTTCATGATTAGAAAATTCTAGACATGCCTATAATAATCTCTAAAGGACAAACATAAAAGAAAGACCATGGACCAAAACCATGGATCAAGACGGTGGACTAAATAATAGATCAAGAACCTCTCTTGAGCTTGAAATTTGGTAGGTTGTGACACATGGCTCATAATGTACTAGTTCTAGTGTATATAGTAGCAGTAGTGGTGCAACACAATGGACGAATAAAGATGCAATCCTTACCCAAAGGAAAGTTACGGATTCTCACATAGAAAGACAGAGAAAAGGAACTTGGAAACTCTATTAAGTCAAAGACTTTACCATTATATGAGATCCTAATTCCTTTTTATAGTTTGATAAAACGGCCCATTGTTTTTAAAATAACAAAGTTTTTAAATAAAATTCTAATTTTTCTAATAAAACTTAATTGAATTTTCTATTTTTTTTAAGTTCTAATAAATTATAAAAATTAATGGCTTAAACAATTTTTAATAGAATTAAATTCTTGACCGCCGAAGAGAACTTGACTCCTTCAAATGAGAAGGTGGGGTAATTGTCAATCGAAGACACCTTTTTAGCTTAAAGTTCTAATAAATTATAAAAACTAATGGCTTAAACAACTTTTAATAGAATTAAATTCTTTACCGCTGAAGAGGAGAAGGTGGAGTAATTGTCAATCGAAGACACCTTTTTAGCCAAAATATTTGTTGGATTATTTCTTCAATCATTGCCTTTTTTTTGTCATTGTGTTTCCTTATTTGGTCGAGTGGGAAGGTGTAGTTGTGAAGCGGAGGCACAAGTCGAGTGGTAAGGTGGAGTGGTTGTAAAATGGAGGTGCCTTTTAGTCAAATTGGACACTTGTTGACTTATTTCTTCAATCTTTGTCTTTTTTTTTATGTCAATGTATTTCCTTATTTTCATTAAGTAGTGGCTTGTTTTAGTATTTAAGTAATCACTTTGTGGACGAGAGGAACCACTTGAATTAAGAGAGCTTGGAGATGTGTTTGTTTGAAGGATCAGTTACAAGTTGAGGACCACCTACGAGATGAGGGCTACATAACATTTAAGTTTGATAAAGATGAAGTCAGCTCGAGTGAAATAGGTACACACTAGGAGCCATTTGACCAAGCTAGCAATAAGATGATTTACTTGACAACTCATAGGTCTAAGTAATATGGTTAGTAGTAGTAATATGGATCTTGATGCTTCTAACGGAAGGTAAGTAAGCAACCCTAGAAGGCCAAAAGATGGTTTGGACTCAATATGTATATTTTTCATTTCAATAATTATCTATGACATTGATGTGGTACCAAATTTGAGACTGTTGAACTAAACATAAGATGTAATCATGCAAATATCAAAATTTTAATTATGAAATTTCTTCCTTTAGGTTTTTTAGAAATTTTAATATATTATCCTTTTTATATAAATCTAGCCGACATGCCTAGTTTGGCCTGGGCACAATGTTGCCAGGCTAAAGGCTCATGCTAGGTGCGGACTTGGAAACTCTGGAGCATGTTGAGGATGGTGGTTGTTATGTTGTGTCCATTCCAGCATTATAGAAACCAGGTCAGCATGAGCCTGAATCGTGCTGGCCCGGGCCTAGCTAATTGACATCACTAGTTGGAGAATACTCGGCCCCAAAACTCAGACACTGATATTGTGAAGTTTATTATTTCTCTTAAGTGATTGGCCTGTGACTTGATATTAAGTGCCCCATGTATATGTTTACAGCTTTTTAGACTCGTCTCACGTGCATTCTGTTAATCCTTCTCGTTTTGCAATATTTTTCTTCAACCAGTTAATCTTAACATCAAAGTAATCTTTTGGATTTGTACCCATTTACCTGCAAGTCATAAACAAACATAGCTGTTCCATAGCTTAAATGTTATCATGATTTTCCCTTTTTATTCTTGATAACATCTAGTTGGTTGTTTTGCAGCCATGCAAGTACTTCGCTTGCGACTCTTGTTTGAAAGGTGATGAGTGCGCATTTGATCATGAACTCTCCAAGTATCCATGCCACAACTTCCAGTCAAAAGGCACATGTCATAGAGGTGATAAATGCAAGTTTTCCCATAAGGTATCCTCTTGCATAGTGTTTTCTATTGTTTTCAATAAGTTTTAATCTTTAGCTTCTTCGGCCAAAATTAACTTCATTATTCATTCTTTAGATTGTGGAAGTTGAAGGTTCCTCTTTGCCAGATGCTAGAAAGTTAATTTCTCCATCAACAGCAGAAAATTTGAATGTAGGCATACAAAATTGTATGAACAAGAACCATGCAAAAGTAAACGCTCCTGCAAAATCTATTATTTCAAGCACTACCCATGTCTTGTCTAAGAATTTGGAAGTCAATTCGGGTTCTGCAAAGAAACCTATGAAAATACCGAAGGGAATCAGCTTTATTACACTTGGAAATGCACAGTCAAATGTCACGAATAAGCTGGCAAACAGTTTGCTTCCTGCACAAAGTATGCGCAATGAAGAAAACCCAACAATGGCATCGAAAGAGGGACATAAAAATACTGATTGCATGACTGCTAAACCATTTGTCAAACCACAAAATGGATCTAGTATTTTTCTGCCTAAGAAAAGCATTGCTGGTGAAATTTTGATTAGTGGAGGAACCAGCAGTAGTTCTGCTACAACTTCAATGTCCAAAGCTCTGCAAAATGAGGCATCTGAAGCATCAAAAATTTTGGATGAGTTTCTATTTGGTGCTAGTGGCTAGCAATTTTTTTTTTTTTTGCCTTATATATACTTTAGATGATGCTAATTTCAAAATCAATGCGCTAGTTCCAAATGTTGTACTAACTCCCCAATATCATGTTCTTTGTATCAATTGTATAGTGGTAGATAGCAAATTATCTGTCCCTGGAACTATGGTACAGTGGAAAGACTTTTAGTTGTCATCTAGGGGTTTGATTCCTAACTATAGATAAATCAGTTATAAAGGAGGATTTATTAGATTGTCAGTAAATGTTAAAACTATGCAAATGGCAAATAATCTATACTACGGATGCAAAAAAAGCATCGACTTTCTTTTCTCTAACGGTCATCTATTTCTATATTTATTTACATTGTCACTTGACATATTTAAGCTTTCATTTCTTTCAATTGGAAGGTTGAGTAACTCCAGCTCTTTTTGTTCTCATTCAAATTTCCTTGTGTAAGAAGTTCCAGTGAAATTGATACATTTGTTTTAAGCATTGTGATTTATTTTCATATCACATTGTATTTGCAGTAAATTTGTCTACAGTATTTTAAAATTCGTACCATAAATATTTCATTCTCTCAGATTTATTTGCAGAGTTAGCTATGCTTGTTAAAGTTATATTTATTCGTCCAGTCAATCTAGTTTGTCCAACCTATTTGATCCTTATCCTACAACTCATTTAACCTGTTTATATCCCTCTGATAGTACAACCTACGTAAATACTCATTCAATACATCTCACTTAATTTGATCTATTTAACTCTATCTTTATGTCGCTCAATCTATAAAACTGTTGGAAAGTATTTGTTTTTTTAATTCAAATTTTTAGTTCTTCATATCGATTAGTCAAGAGGAAAAAATCTTTTACAGTACACTATAGTTAATATTTAAACTTTAAATTTTTAATTATTTATTAGAGGGTCTAATCATCACACACGAGTACCGAGAGGTAAGTTATTTTTATACTTATAGTATGACAAAAAAGGCGAATCGCTCGTCCCCAGCGCCCCCGCCGACCCGTCCCAGAGCCAACACGGAGGAGGTAAACCACGGGTGA
>JBAMIE010176792.1:0-13976 GCA_037177295.1 Kaempferia parviflora | reverse complement strand
AAGAATATTATGTTTTATAGAAGAAGGGTAAAATGGTAAAATTATAAGAATTCAATTTAATTCTGTTATTTACTACTCTATTCTAAATCAAGGAATTCAATTCAATTCTGTTATTTACTAACTCATTCCAAATCAAAGAATTCAATTCAATTTCGGATAAAATTCAATTCATGATGGAATTCAATTCAATTCCATCACTTAAAAGCGTTCCAAACAGAGTGTTAGTGTCTCGATTCACCTTAGAATACAATATAAAGAGGTAAATATTAGCCCGCGTAGTATAGATGAGGAGTACATGGTAATGTGTCTGGATTAGACAGGGGTCAATCTCCAAAGTGTCATTATCTATGATAGTTCCCGTCATACGTCTCACACTTATGTATTTATATTTACCTCTCTGTATATCCGTGAGATCGGTATTAGAAGGACACGGTTCGACATTTAAAGAGGTAAATACTAATTTGGAAAATAAGAGACTAAGCCCAACCTAAATTGACCATAAATAAAATAATACAATTTAATCTCGTGTTAAGATATTGACCCCTTTTTAAAAACAATAAAAAGACAATAATACGGGTATCCATGTGGTGCTCGCCAGCTGCGAGGGATTCTTCCACTGAGATTTCATCTGTCCCTCGGTACGCTTATCTTCTACGCCTTCCAAATTTTTAAGACTTTTTTTTTTTTGGGGAACTGATTTTGTGTTTATTTTCGTTTTTTTGGGGAGCAAATCGAGTGAAAGAAGAAGGCTGCCGACCAGATCTCGTAATTTCTCTAATTTTTCTGGTGGATTTCCATCGGAATTTGATATTTAGGGTTTATTTTAGTACCTTTTTATTTCCATTTTCCGAAAACGTAAACCGGTTTGTGATATATTTTTTTAATTAATTAACCAATATTTGCCTTCTAATTTTGATTTTCACATTTTATTTTACTGAAAAAATTGGTCGTTCTTCACAAAAAAAAAAGAGACCTTTTTGAAACGCGATCGTTTGCTGACACTGTTTTTTTTTTTTTTTTCTGTCTTTCTTCTTCTTCTCCAACTGGTTTAGGGTTTCAGATTTCCTCTTCGAAATCATGTTGCTTTTAAGCTAGATCTCTAAGATAGCGCGATTTTGATGTTGTTTTTCCTTTTTTTTCCTGTGTTATTTGCTGGAACTGCAGAAAATATTTGAGAAATCTGCTTGAGGATTTTACAATTTCCCTGTTTTTTTTTGTAAGTGTACAGAACTCCTAAGATATGTATCAGGAGAAAAAAAAATCCGATCTTGTTGCACTTTTCTTGACGATGGATATATCCCTCAGTTGATGTTTGCTGCTGGGCTCTCTCGCTGTTGGGCCTGTAGCAGTCGCGAACTATAAAAGGTGTCGATCCATGGAAAGGAATCAGTCTCTTCTCTTTAATGCGAAGCTTGTCGATCACGAGAATGGCGTTCGTGTCTATGAACCACCAGGCAGTGCCAGTGATACTCCCGCGTATCAAGTAGTGGCGGGTGGTGGCTGGAGTGCCAGTGCCACTCCTCCTCCGTTCCAAGGAGTGGCCGGCAGCAGCGGTGGCCTCTCTCCTGGAAATAGCTCCGGGGAATCATTCAAGAGGAAGCGTGGCCGTCCGAGGAAGTATGGTCCAGATGGTACGCCGATTCTTGCTGTGTCCCCGCTTTCCAGAAGTCCTGCTCCTCCGAGTATTTCGACGTTCTCTCCGGCGACAAATATGGCAGCAACAGTTGCAGCGGAGGGTGCCAAAAAGTCTAGAGGCCGCCCACGAGGTTCAACCAATAAGCGACACATAAAAGCGTTTGGTAATCTACATTCTTTGCCGCAATTGGAAATTTTTTTTTATTGTATTTCTCTGTTCTTTTTTAATCTTATTCTACCAACACAAATTCAAAGCTCTATATATATTTTGCATCTTATCTTATGATTTCTGGTGGATCGAAGCAAGACTAGCATATCCCAAGTGTTTTCTCCTATTTCAGTTGCTTTGAAAGACAAAGCATACTTATTGCCTTGTGCTTTTTAATGTTACAAGCACTATAAGCTGTAATTTGTGTTATAGGTTGGTTTACTGTTTGGAAAGGTTTACAAGTTCTCCATGAAGTTCAATGTGGATTCTTTCTTGGTAGCGCCAATGAGGGAAATCATTTGGATTTATCTTATTCTTGGTATTCTATTTGGTTGATCATGGTTGCTATGCCTTTTTCATCATAATTATGTCGTTTAGTAATCTTCAGGATTGAGGCTTTACTCTCGTATGATTATCTATTTGGCTCTAGAAATTGTAGCAAGTGCTTTTGTTGCAAACTTTGATAACATCTAGAATTGCTCGTCTTTTGGGTACACTATTGGTATTTGTGTTTATTACAAGGAATAGCTACTTGCAGGTTCAACTGGGACTGGATTTATGCCACACGTCATAGCAGTTCAAACTGGAGAGGTAAGGTTTATTTTTTTTGTTCCTTAAGTTAAAACTAGTTCAATACCATGTGCTTGCATTGTCATGGAGAATATATCATTTGTTTTAAGATCATTTAGGCTCCATTTGTTTCACCTAAATTTTCTGAAGAGTAACTTATTGAATAATGTTTCTGAGCAGTTTTTGACCTTTAAGGTTGTCTTCATTGAATCAAATGTCTTGTACCAGGCATTTTTGTCAATTTTGAGTGCTGTTTAAAGTTATCGTATGTTTGGAACAAATTAGAGTGACTAACATTTACTCCTAGTCTAAGGTCTTTAAGATAAATGTGTTTATTAGCACTAATAATAAGAAATCTAATGATGCTTATTCAGGAATGGACCTACTGAGCAAACGAGATTGAAACTGTGCCAAAGCAATTAGACATACATTGAGTTGCTGTATTGTCAGTGTCGTTTTATGGTGTATGATGTGGCATTACATTGTTCCACATATACTTGGGTTTAAGGTAGGATTCCCTGTTACTGCCAAGTGCACAATAGCCAGTAGGTGAAAAAGCAGGAACACATTTTGTGATCTCAAGGTCCTACTCTAATTTGGTCTCAACTATAACCTATACTCTTAAGAAGCCACGGCCAATCTCCTGAAAAACAAGTCAAAGAGGGATTCGTATGTGTGAGATCCTATGGGAAACCGATCTTAACTTAGATTGAGTGGAAAAGGAGGTCACTTGTGTCTATTCAAACGTTCTCATGAGGCATAAATCAGTGATTTTGACAGATAGATACAACCAAAGCATTATTATGTTCTTTGTGGGCATCAACATTGAATATTTGTTGCTGAGCTTGCTATAGATTTGCAGGTTAGATGAAATAAACCTCACAACTTTTAGAGATCATGTTGCTTGTAATTTCAATGCTTTTCTAGCTCAGAGGATGTTAACTTGCATCTATTTGCTGGTACTTTTCAGGATGTATCAGCCAAGATAATGGAATTCTCGCAGCAAAGCAGACGTGCAATTTGTGTTCTGTCGGCAAATGGTGCAATTGCAAATGCTTCTCTCCGTCAGATGTCTACTTCTGGTGGTACTGTTACTTATGAGGTTAACTTGGAACCTGCTCTCTCTATCCAATTTAGTATTGCAACCTTAGATGTGGTTTTGATGTGCGCTTTTCCACCACCACTTCTTATCACCTATAAGCTGATATTTTCTATCAGGCCAAGTTATATATGTGAGAAATGGTTAGCTACTTTATTTTATGTTGATCTCCAGCATTATCTGACGCTACTGTGCGGTGACTTCCAATACTAAAAAAATGATTTATTACTTGTTTGCATTGCCGTGATGTCCTATTAACAGGGTCGTTTTGAAGTCTTGTCACTCTCCGGATCATTTTTGCTAAGCCACAGTGGAGGCCAGCGGAGCCAAACAGGTGGTCTCAGTGTTTCACTAGCTAGTCCCGATGGACATGTTATAGGCGGCGGAGTGGCCGGTGTGTTGATAGCAGCTTCACCGGTGCAGGTAATTCTTGATAGTCTCCTAGTTTGAATACCTGTTCTGGTAGTACATAACACAAATGTGTAGCTCTATGACTACTTGTTTCTAGTTTTTTTTTCCCAAGAGTCACGCCTGAGGTAAGGTTGTCCGACGAAAATCGGACAACACCTCCCCTGTAGCTATGACAATATGAAACATAGATACAAAGCCCTCAGGGCTACACAACCCTCGGCCAACATAGCCGGAATAAAAATACACAACCCTCGGCCAACATGGCCGGAATAAAAATACACAACCCTCGGCCAACATGGCCGGAATAAAAATACATAACCACGTAGTAATATATAGCAGCCCACACGGCTGAATCAAAAGTAAAACTCAGTGGAAGAAAAACATAAGTGAAAACTCCATAAATCTATACCTCGGACTGTGAGCCGGCTCGGCTTGACACAACAACCAACAAAACCAAGTACAGGAAACCAAAAGCTAAAGAAAAGTCCAAGTCCATATCCAATTATTACAATACCAAGTTTGAAAATCTGAAAGGACGAGTAGAAACCAAACCAATGAAAAATACGAAGGTCGCCTCCTCAGATGTGATGTGGGACAGGCATGCGAGAACCTCCAAGCAGGCATAGAATAGATAGTGCATGATCATAATAAATATATGGAAGTTCAAAGGTATACAGTCTCGAAGGATGCAACAATTGGTATAACAGTAAAACATAAACGTCATCCATACCTGAGATACAATGTTTAATATTATACAATACCAAGTAGGAGTCTACATGTCTTATATCTAGCATAGCATCAAAACATAATCTGTACAACTACGGGTAAGCAGGCTAAACTATGTACATACAACAGATATAACATAAGCATGAGTAAACATAGCACAATCAAATAATAACGATAAAACAGTGGCATAAGCAATCATAATAACATATGCATATGCACGGCATGGTCACTCCCGCCCACCTCTCAGCTACCACGACCCCTGTATGGTGGAGAGGCCGGGACGATGACAACTGTACGACACCCCAGCTACCACTACTCTCGAGTGGCCGAGTGGACAGTTCGCATAGTAGTTTCATTAGCTATGTAACGACGGGGTCCCTGCTGCTCGTGACTCCAGCTATCACTATCCATGAGTGATGCGAGTGTGGAGCACGACAGGACATGCGACACATGCTCCAGCTACCACTACCCATGAGTGGTCGAGTATGTGGTAAGGGCCGACGACTAGCTCATACATGACGGAGCAATGGTTGTTGGCTATGCATGCAATAACATGATGCAGAAAGCGTGCATAATCATCACCACAGATATAGGTATAGCAACTAGACATGGCATATCAAATAAGCATGCTCAGCATAGTACAGATATACAAAGCAGACAATGTGAATACATAAATAAAATATCCAGAATCTACTACATGTATGGATGACAACGAGAGACTGTATAGATGTTGGACCGATTATCTCAAAGATCAAGCGGCAAGTATCAAGCATCAGATAGAATACAAGTGAAGTCAAGGTAAATACAGCAACTATCAGGATATATATTTAGATCATGCACTAAGATCAAAGAGCTACAGGAGACAAGAGAAGAAGTACCCGCCTTTATCGTAGATCGTTCTAATCAATTTCCCATGTTGAGATGCTCATCTCGAATCCAAGTCCCGAAATCATATAATGTATAGTTTAACTAATCATATATGCAACCATCCTGCAAATCCGTATCCCTAAACTAATTAGGAAAACCCCTCTAATCGATCTATCATTAATTAACCTTAATTAATGATCAATTTCAATTAATTCTAATCCATTATCAGATTAGATCTAAATCCCCACATATCAGCATCAATTGTATCAATTAATGCACAATTATTCTACTACTACTCACAGAGATCCTTGATGTCGGCTCACACTCAAAAACCCTCATTGCCAGAGCTCCCTTGTTGACGGTACAGTGATCGGAAAGAAGCATTGTTGCTGTCCAAAAGGTTTTGTTACCTCACAGTCAACAATTCAACACCAATCCCATCAACAATTCAACACCAATCCCATAAAGAATCTGGAATTTCAGATCCCTACAACTCAAATCCAATCTTGCCTTACCCATTACGAAGTTTCCCCTGCGAACTCTCTACTGGAGGCACGATATCTTTTTCTTCCTCATTCTTATTTTGATTTTCGTACCACGGATCTTGGTTCGTGCCTTCTTGCATTTCCACGAGCAAACTAATCCAATTTCGCAAAGGATTGTTCATGGAACTACTATCGAGATTATTCGGACCATATTTCCAAGTATAATCCCGATCTTCATTGCTATACCGTCGTTTGCTCTGTTATACTCAATGGACGAGGTAGTAGTAGATCTAGCCATTACTATAAAAGCTATTGGGCCAGTGGGAATAGTAACTGGAACCTGCTGTCCATCCCATCCAGAGCCTCAAAATTCAGCAATCCAACCTCTATCTCAAAACATAGCTAGATTTGATGTTTACCTTAGATCTGGTAGCAAAAGGGGTGAGGGTGTAAGTTTCTCATGCGTGTAGGGAAGACGGGAAGTTGGCGGCGGTGGAGGATCGGAGCAACGATGCATAGGGGAAGAGGGTGGCGTCCGATTAGTCCCATGGTGCGGTGAAGGACACTCTTTGTCGGCAATGGGCCTTCAGCAGCTGATGGATCTGGCGAGATCGTACTGCACGGGAGAGGGGAAGAGGATGGCCGACTGTACTAGCCGCCCCTGACCTCTACAGTTGGCAAATGCTGCCCCGGATTGCCCCGGCGAAGGGGTGGCGCGGTGTGGACTGCGTTCGGTGGTAAACTCAGAGAGGAGAGGTGGCGGCGTCGGGATGAAGAGGGTCGGGAGAGAATGAGAGGAGATCCGGTAGAAATGAAGAGGTGAACTTAGGTCTATTATTTTTATACATAGGTCAATTGATCTCAACCTTAGGTTTAACTAAACCAATCAACCTCCACTATAATTGCGTATTTCAAACCGACTTTCCTTAAGCCTAATAGGATATCTCCTCAAAACAAATCATACGGACTTCGTTTAATTCCAGAAAAATTGCTAAAAATAAGGTTATTTCTCCGGTAACACTTATTATTTTATTATTATTTATTGCCGTATCTTACAGAATGCAAGTTGATGATAACTGAGACCATCTTTTGTTTTAGCACTTCCTTTGATCTTTCTAATTCTGTACCGCCATTCTACATGTTCAGAATGTTCCTCAATCAATTTTGAAGCATTATTTTTCCCTAACATGCTCGACTGAACTTCAAAGACCTCAAGAACATTTGTATCTTCTGGGATTTGAGACTTCTCGCAGGTTAGGGAAATTATGCAACATCTTGCTAACCAAAACAGTTCATCAGATCCCTTTGTGAACTTCTTTTAACTTAGCTCTATACTTTTTCAAGGAAGAGTGTATAAGCCAAAAAAATGCCCTAAAATTTTCTCAGTAAGTTCAACAACTTTGCCTTTTAGCTCCATAACCAAATTATTTCCTTGTCAGTATACCCATATGTTTTGATTTTTGCTCTGTCATCAATGATCTTTTTTCTTTTTGCTTCTTTTCATTCAATAACATTAGTATTTCTAAACATGTTTTATTTAAAAAAAAATTAAAAACACTGTCTACAACATCTTTAAGCTTTTGTTCTTATTAGTTTCACGAATTTGCCTAATGCCATCGATATCCTAAAGGATCCAAAACATTGCAGGTGATTGTGGGCAGCTTTACTTCTGAAGGGAAGAAGGAATCCGGACACTCTGGTGCAAAAGACTTTGAAATGCTCGCATCGCTTGCTGAGAGCTTCTCACCTTGAGCACTGCACCTTGCTACTGCACACAATGAACTAATTATCATCTGTAGAGTTTCCTAGCCATACCCAAAATTGCAGCACACTGGCGGCATTCGCAAAATCTGAAAGCATTTTTACTATGTACCCATCTCTGTATCTGTTGTAAATTTGTTGCGCCTAGCTAAGACAGATCATTTGCCTTCTCATCACAGATCACATGCCTCTCTTTGTGAATATATGACAGGATTTGTCTTTAGTTTTTCATTTGAATTCTTGTGTAGTCTTGGTTCTATGAAGTAGACACTTCTTTTTATTTCGAAAAACAATTGTTTCTTTTAATTGTAAATATTATATGTAGTTGTTTGATGCATAATCCTATTTGTTTGTTGTAAACTATAAACTATAAAGGTAAAATTCTCCCAAGTCTTAATAGAGCTATTATTGAGATTTAAATTTTACATATGGCGATAACTGACTCTTTGATTAGTATACAAGAACTTGCAAGTCCTGTTTCAACCAGATGAGTCAGTTGTGTTCAATTCTTAAATGGACAACCTTAACAAAGAGAGGCAGCAAATTCAATTCTGTGCTCTCTTCAACAGAAACCTCATTGAGAAAAAACCAAGACAAACAGTTTGCCAAAACCACCCTTTGGAATTTGCAGGATCGACTTTTCTCGACAGGTGCAATGCATAAAGCCCTTCACCAACATGCAAAGCTACTGAGACAATGAACGCAAGTCTAAGTATCCACAAGGATCGGAAGACGAAAAGGCCAAGAGCTTGTGTCCACGCTAATGGTCCAATGGGAGGTAGGAAAGCCGCAGAAAACAGCGTAGACATCCCGATGATGACAAAGATCCATACATCGATAGTCGGGCCGTCCAGTTCTTTTCTTTTCCTATCTTGCCAATATGCAATCATGGCCTTCATGCCCTCGTTTGGACTCACAATTGGTATGTAGCCGAGCTCTTGCCTTGCTTTCAGTATAGAGAAGTAATGAGTCACACCAACCTGTTCAAGAGTAACAAAAATTTCATACTCCAATGTATTTAGCACAATAAATAAACATTATGCTCTCTTTTTAGGCCACAACTTGTTTTTTGTTTTCACAATGAACTGCAGAAATGAGCTTCTGTTCGTTGAACTTGTTACTGAATCAGGCAAATGAGTGTCATGTAACATGGCAAATCTTAGAAAACTAGGACATAACATAACAAGCTCATGGCAACTAATACCGAAGTATGCAAATTGAAATGAAATTTATACATCTAACAATTACTCAGAGGTATATAGCAAGGACTAGTCAATCAAAATTTTTCTGTTTGCATTACATATTGCTAATATTTGACACAACTTGAAGACTAACGTATCTCTTGTTGCCTAGGATGTATGTTCTGGATTTGCTAATACATTGACACAGAAAAATGTAAATAGTAGAAGAGACTCAGCATAATGTTTGCTTATGTAGAGTAGTCTGAAGAAGCACAGTACTAAGTTTGTAGAGTAGTTTGAAGAAGCACAGTACTAAGTTTGTCGGTTCTAGAATAATCAACTTCTGGACTGGTTTAAGATACAATATACATAACTGCAACTAATCAAAGGCGAATAGCAATTCAATTATTGGTGCTAACTTCCCAGAGCTGAAGTTTTTTGGGGAAAAAAAAAATTTGAAGCAATAACTGAAATATCCAACAAATGCTAGTGATTAACTTTACTCACCTTGTAAACCTCAGCTGGAAGAAGCAAAGGCTGGGGAAGCCATCTATTGTTGAGCCATGGATATAAAAGTGTATAGATGAACCAAAAAAATCGAGCCATAAACAATGCATGATGGACATCCAGTGTCATTTTTGGCATGACATAATCTAAACTCCGCAATAAAGGCTTGATGATAAATTCAAATGTATTAACAGGTGAGCCTGAAGAAACAAACAAACAGACTTTCAAGTAATAACTCATTATATTTGAAGAACTATCAAAGTATGTTGAATAATTAATTTGACATTAAAGTATAAAAGATGTCTGTGTGACTGGAATCCACGCTACAAACAAAGCACAATGTGCAACAATGATTCCCTCAAACTTCTCATTATCTCAATTCTGAAAATAACAGGCTTACGATGTTATCACCAACAGGCTTATAATTAGCCTAAAAGGATTAAAAGAAAGCTTCACACGTACGCGAATTTATTTAATAGCATGTCCAAAAAACAGAGCCAGTGTCAAAATACTGAAATTCAACAACCAACGTTGCCCTAGTATATTTAGAATATAAATTATTTAATTGTATTCCAAGATTTTCAAACTAAATACACATATAGAAGATATGTTCCTTACCAACTTTGCCATGAAAGCAAACTATTAATTTAGTTAACAGACTCACAATTCCACCAAGCTGCTTTTTTGGAACAATAGGAAGGATTATTGTGAGTTTGGGCCTTTATGCCACTAGCAAACTTTGTTTACGGTTATATCCTTGTCAATATCAAATCTCTAAAACATTCTGTTAATCTTCAACCAATTCAACTTGTCTAATTATATGATCCGTTAGTTGTTTTTAGATATGTTGATACAATCTCATATTATTTTCTTTTTAAAATATTTATTGGAAGAGTTACACCTAATTGCTCCAATTAGCACTATTTTTTTGCAAATGGCTACACATTTCTCATCTCTACTAAAACAACTTGTTTTTTTCTATTATTGTTTTCTAATTGCACAACATTGTGAACTATAAATATAACTATTCTATCTAAAATAGTGTAAATTTTCCTTTTACCCTATGTAGCGCACAATGTTCCCATAAGACTTCAAAAGTTGTTCTCCTTTTCAACCATCCACTCTCTATAACATTAATGATATAGTCCTCAGTCCTTAATATCATATTTAATATCGTATTGTTGTTTATTGTTGTCAAGTCATGCTTATTCCAATTATTTAGGGTTAGTTATATGAATCATATCCCTCCAAGTGACCTCTAGGCAAGGATACAACATCAGCAATATTCAAATTGATTATTGTTGTTGAGTAATAAATTTAAAAACCTAAAACTCTTGCACAACATCATGATTCATTTAATTGTTCTCTCAGCCAGTTTCTTCTTCCTGAAACTACATTTCATATATGCCTTTTAGTTATACCATCAGCTTAGTTTATAAAATGTCTCCAGGATACAAACTTTGAGTTTATACTATTTAAAGTTTCATCAATTAGACCAATATTATCTGCAAGCACATACTGGGTAGGATGTAAGTCTTAAACCTGTCCATGTATTTTGGAAGCAATTAGCAAAATGACCATTCAGTGGGGTTAATATTCTAAAACTTAAGAACCTAAGTTTCATAAGTATGCAAGCTTTTCTTTTTAAAAGTCTTATACTACCTATTGATTAAAAATAATAAATTCTTACTAGTTATTCGTTACAGTGGGGTCAATAGACCTCGCTGGTTGCACTGAGTCCCTATCTAGCTGTGATTCAGATTTTTTGGCGACTAAGAAAAGTATCATTCTTCCAACCATGTTATAAGACTAAGAAGTCAAACAGCATAACAGAAACAAATGCACTGACAACATTAATGACTAAATATATAAGACTTTAATAGCTCCATATGTATGTCCATGTTTTCTAGTTACCATCAGATATGAAATATGGTTGCCCAGCAGCCACAACATGCCCTTCTCTTCCAGGGATGTCATCCAAAAGTCCCATGCTTGCCAATATCAGAGCGTGAACTAAATTGTCCACATAAACCCAGTCTGTCTTCACATTGGGACTGCCTACTTTGAACAAAGTCACCCCCAACTTTGCAAGGGAAAGAATTCTTGGAAAATGTCTCTCCTCGCCAGGTCCATAAATAGCAGCAGAACGAATTGCACAAGTATAAAGACGAATACTGCTTTTTTCCCTGTAGCAAGAAAAGATGGATAGAAGAGCCATAACCAAAGTCGATGTCAAGTTAAATGTTATGGATTAATTAGGTACTGGTGTGTAATGATCGTACAGAAGTATCAATTTGATTAGCAAAATATAAGCTGGACAAGGTAAATTGTATCAAGCATGTTGGATGTCTTTAGACAACTTCACACCCTATCACATTCGTTTCAAGTTACTTTGTTTCGACAATGAATAGTTTAAAGGTAAAACTGACAATCAAACACAAGAAAGCCTCAAAACTAACTTCTTCGCCTTGAGTTTAAGCGGACTAGTATGCCATTAGTCACAGGAAGGAATAAGAGATACACAGGAGTCCTTGTTCAAGGAGAAGCAGTTCAAGAAGATATCAGATTTGCTGAATTTATAGTTAAGACTTACATGTTTTTTCAAAAGAGGGGCATTCATTTATATAGCCAACTATTTTCTAATCCTAATTTCTAAAGATTTGAAATTAGGATCTTATAAGATATGAAACTGTTAATCACATAACATGTGTTATTTAATTGCACCTTATCATTAGACAAGTAGAAGACATTCAATTAAGTTTATGTTTTGTAATCCATGTGCAAAGTAAAATGAAATGAGAAGGATAAGGATAAGTGATTCCTAGAATAAAAATATGTTATCAATAATTAGAAATTTTATTGAATCAATAATCTGATTGTAAAGAAGGATAGAAAAATTTGTAAATATTGTAAGGTAAAACTTAACTACACAACATAAGTTAGTAATGTTGGATTTGCATCTCAAGCATACTATCAATAGAAGGCAAATGTACACAACTACTAAAATTATATGGTGCAAATTAAAGGATGGAAAACAAAAAGAGTAGGAGAACAAGTATTAGGAGAAATATATGACGACGACATGGGATAAGATAATATTAAAGTTTAAAATAATAGCCGAGAGTGTACTCGGTGAGTCAATAGATTGTGCACCATCAAGTAAAAAATCTTGATGGTAGAATGAGAAAGTACATGAGAAAGTAAAGGAAAACAAACAACTTATAAGGTATTATATACTTGTAAGAACGAGAAAAACATTAAAAAAATATATAGTAGCCAAGAAAGAGACGAAGAAGCAAATGAAGCAAAAAATGAAACCTATGAAAGCTTATATCGACAATTGGATATAAAAAGAGGGGAAAAAAAGATATTTATAGAATTGCTAAAGCAAAAGAGAAGAAGATATGAGATCCTATCCAAATAAGATGTATTAAAGATGAATGCAATAATGTACTATTGAATGATGAGAAAATAAAAGGGCGATGGAAAAACTATTTTCATCAACCTTTTAATAGAGGTTTAGGTGAACAACATAGGTAATTTAAATAGGTTGAGAATAAAAATTTAAATTTTTATCGCATAATTCAAATTTCAGAAGTAGAATAAACTTTAAATAAGATGTAATAATTTTCCGATAGAGATATAGAAGCCTAGGAAAATAAGGTATTGAATGACTTACAAAGTTATTCAATTTGATATTGAAAACGAAAAAATATTTGATCAGGATAAGTACTTTAGTTCCTTATATAAGAACCAAGGTGACGTACAAAATTATGCAAACTATAGGGGTATTAAACTTAAGTCATACTACGAAACTTTAGGAAAGAGTAATAGAAAAAAGACTAAGGAAGGAAACCACGATGACTGAAAATCAATTTGGATTTATGCATGGAAGGTTGACAGCAAAAGTTATGCATCTTCTTAGACAACTAATTGAAAAGTATCGGAAACAAAAGCAAGACTTACACATGGTATTCGTTGAAACAAAAAAACTTATGATAAAGTCCTGTGAAAATTATATGGAGAATTCTAGAAAAGAGGTGTTAGCATAGATGTAATGATAAGAGTGAAGACTTTAGGTAGATTAATCGAAGTGTTTCCCATAATAGGCTACATCAAGGATCATCTCTAAGTCCCTATCTTTTTCACTAATCATGGATGAACTCATTGGACACATCCAAGATACGGTACCGTGGTGCCTGATGATATTATTTTGGTAAATGAGACATGTAAAAGAGTAAATGTTAAACTCGAATCATGACAGAAAATACTAAAAGTGAAAGGTTTTAGGCTTAATAGAGTAACACATAATATATGGAATTTAAGTTTAATAATATTATACATAATGAGACAATTGTTAAGATAACAGATAATGAGTTGTTTGTAGGGAGAGTTTTAAGTATTTAGAATCATTTTTGAAAAATGATGAAGGGATTAAGAGAGATATTTTACATAAAATATAAGTAGGATGGTTAAAATGGAGGAGGGAGTTCTTTGTAATCATAAAATATCTTTAAACTAAAAGG
>JBAMIE010176783.1:0-13977 GCA_037177295.1 Kaempferia parviflora | reverse complement strand
TCATGTAGATCTAAGGTAGATCTAGAGTAGTTAAACATGTACAAGTATTTATTTATTAATCTTCGCACGGATCCGTGTCCGACTTCCGAGGTTTCTGCAACGCAAAAAATGATATTTGCGGCTCGGAAAGTCCAACAAGAAGAAAAGAAGAAGAAGAAGAAGAAGAAGAAGAAGAAGAAGAGAGAGAGAGAGAGAGAGAGAGAGTTGAAGAACTTGATTTGGAAAATATTCTCAGAGTTTGGTTTCATTGTGATCCTAATCAATATATCATGAATCACTTATTATCCATCCTCTATTCCTATGCACTTGTAGGAAGTTAGATTCATTACAACCTCTTCTTCGTGGAGGTCAAGCCAGAATGTTATCTTGATCCAAATCCTATTCTACTAAATAGAAGTGATTCCTATGATGTTTGAAAACGGAATACCCCTTTCACTTCAGCCCCTCAATCATACATCACAAAAACACACTAACACTCAATAATATAGAAATGTAGATGACGATTAAGTCTAATTCCCACCTTCCTTTGTGGAGAACGGTTTCTCCTTTCGGGGTAATACTCTAGATGTCCTTGTTGGAACCAAATTCTAAATTCGGATGTCGTGTTTCTTCACCCCCTATGTGAAGTATAATTTAAAATTTTATTTTATGATTTAATAAGTAAATCAATACAATATTCGTATGGATTTTTAAACAAACATAAATCATGATCTTTAATTAAAGCATGCATTACAACTAATAATTCAAGAAAGATACTAAAAGCATAACAAAGATAAACTATCATGTGATTGATTCATCTAATGTTAATTTAATCATTTTATTTAGACATACAAAATATCCAAGTTAAACATACTAGATCATTTAAGTATAACCTAAATAAAACTATTAACATAAGCATCATTAAATATATGAATCAATATATAAGTAAAAATATACCTCCCAAATAGTTAATATTTGGGAAAGACTCCAACTATTTCGAGTTTAGCAGAATAACTCTTCATTGTTTATCACGAGCTCGTGCTTCCTCCGTTTAATCCAGTTCACGATGAGTCCTCTTTCCAACACTCGATCGCACTAGAGATCCAATGTCGTTTTTCGTCGAGACGGTCGTGATGTCTTTCTCGAAGATGAGGAAGAGGCTGCCCAATTAACCCTTCACAAGGGGATACTAAATAGCTAGCCCTCAACAAGGGGCTATGCCTTCAAAAATTTTGCATGGAGGTGGGCGACAAAAATGCTCTTCAAAGAGGAAGCAACAACAAGGAGATGGGTCTTTTAAATGGAAGAGAAGGGGTGAAAAAAGGGAAGAAAAGTAGTTGTCGGTATTCTACGAGTAGAAGACGAAAACTTGCTGTCCTAATTCTCCAAGTAGAAGAAGAAAACTAAAAACTTTCTTTCCCGGAAAAAAAAAATCTCGAAAAAGAAGCAGAACCTTTCTAAAGGAGAAGAGAAGACATGGCCTTTAGAAAATATCATGGAGGAGTGGAGTTAATGCTTCCATCATCTCCAACAAAGCAAAAACGTGGTGGTGTGAGGGGAAAAAAATGAACAAAGTGGATAAGAGAAAAAAAAATCAAAATTAATTATTTTCTTTTTCTCATATTACGTTGAACGAATTCCTCTTTTCTTTTTTTCATTTACATATGTAAGAATCAAGAGCAGATCACCGGACTCGCAGCTACCTCAAAAAATGATAATGAATTAGGATTCGTTAAGGTATGCACTAAATGCCTTTTTGAGAACACTCGAATTGATATCTATAGTGGACTCCTTCTACATCTCCAAGGACCACGAGATAAGTACTTTAGAAAATCTATTTTCTACTTTCGAATTACACAAGTCGAAATGTGTAAGTTTAAAAAATAAAGAGGAAAAGTCAACTCAGAACCTAACCCTTAAAGCCAAGAAGATCGAGCCAAAATCAGAATCATCGCTCGATAAAAATGAAGAAGCTTACATGGTAAGAAAGTTTAGTAAATTTTTTAAAAATAACATTTTTGATAAGAAATAGACAACGATGCTCTAAGGAGCAAATGGAAGGCTTGTTGCTACAACTGTCAAGAAGAAAGACACATCAAGGATAACCAACCAAAGCTGAAGAAAAGGAAGAAAGAAAAGACAAAGGGCCAAGATGGACGAAGCACAAGAATTATAAGCTATGTGGAACGAGTGATCATCAGAGTCAGAGATTAAGGCATACTCCAGAATTGCACTTATGGCAAGTTATCAAGAAGATGAAGCTGAAGAAAGCTCATCCAAAATGAGTATCGAGAGCAACGATGAAGGGGGAGTGTCGAACTACGAATCTAACAAAGTAAATGAGGTACATCTCTTACCTACCGAACAATTATACAATCGTGAGAAACAGTAATAAAATAATAAGTGTTATTTGAGAAATAGCCTTATTGGATTTTTTTAGAAATTTTTAGAAATTTTCTGATATTTAATCAGAGCTCGTACGACGAGTTTAAGGGGATGAATAGATTAGGCCTAAAGAAAACTTGTTTGGAAAACCCCTTAAGTGGGAGTTGATTAAATTTATTAAGCCTAATGTTGAAATTAATTAACGAAAGTTGATACAATAAAACCCATGTTAGATTTTGAACCTTAAGTTCAACTCCCCTTATTTCTCTGTTCCTCCGCTAACTGTCTGCCCGACACCATCTCATCTCAAGCCATGATCGTGTCCGACACCACGAGGAAGAGTGCGTCAGTGTCCTCCACTCCATCACCGTCTCTCCCGATCCTTGATTCCTAGTAGTACCGATGTCGTGCCCTTGCACTGGATCCATTGCCGCCCCCTTCTCCTCAACCTCATTACATGCACGTCTTCGAAGCTGCAGCGTCGCTGACGTCCCCTGATTGCCGACCCAGGCTTCTTTGGACCTTTTTCACCGCACGACACTACTGATGGGGTCATTACTGTGCTTGTGTGTGAGGCTGACATGATGAAGCTATCATCGCCACCGCCCCTCTTCATGTAAGGACAGTGCAGTGATGTTGCAATCATTGCCGTCGTGAGAAGCACTAGTTCCATCTCTGATTCCCTGCCATTACCTGCCCTAGCTCTGCCTACAGCAACCTCTGCCTACAGCAATTTATCTGAGACCTTGGCTCACCCTCATGCTCACGGATTTCCTCCGACTAGCCATGGTTGATTGCTTTGCTACCATACTTCGGTAAACACTTAACCCTACCATAAGATCTAGGGTTATGAATGATAGATCTTTGGTTTTGGGGCATTGGCTCGATATACAGTAGTTGATCTTGAAGGTTGGTGGTGTTATGTTTGGAGGCAGCAGATATAGCTCCATTCTAGCAGCCACCTCTAACTTGAGGAGCCCCAATTCTAGATACGTGGAAGTTTTAGCTTGATATTAGTATGATTAGGGTTTTTATTAAGATTTTGTTTATAACATGATTATCTTAATCTGAATGATGGATTGTTTAAAGTATCTTATCTTTATTGGATAGCTAGAGATGATAATACTATTAAACCTTAAATGGTTGTGGAATGACTACGGATCCACTGTTCACAAACCTAATTGAATAAAGGAACATTAGGGTTACTTAAACCTATGTAGATGTAAATTAATTGTGATTAATTAACGATCATGTATCTGATTTATTTTATATGATGGATTAATTGGATTTACCTAATCGGTTTAGGATTTGGATTCAGTTTTGCTACTTAGTTTGTGGTGGAAGTTAGCTATAATATGTATCCTATGAAACAGGATATTGATACGCACCGAGCACTTTGACATGAGGATAGATTCATCACGGCTACATATTAAAGGTGTGTACTTCTTCTCTTGTCTTCAGTAGTTCTTTGATCTTAGTGCATGATCTATATATATATAACGATAGTTGCATTTACCTTGACTCCACTTGTATCCTATCTGATGCTTGATACTTGCTGCTTGACCTTTGAGATAATCGTTCCGACATCTATACAGTTTCTCGTTGTCATCCATACATGTAGTAGATTCTGGATATTATTATGTGTTCGTATTGATTGATTTATGATCATGTACTATGCTGAGCATGCTTATTTATTATGCCATGTCTAGTTGCTATACCTATATATGTGGTGATGATTATGCACGTTTTCTGCATCATGGCATTGCATGCATAGGCGATGACCATTGCTCCATCATGTATGAGTTAGTCGTCGGCCCTTGCCGCATGCTCAGCCACTAATGGGTAGTGATAGCTAGAGTAGGTGCCACATGTCCTGTCGTTCTCCCCACTCGCATCATCTCATGGGTAATGATAGCTGGAGTCGTGAGTAGCAAGGTCCCCGTCAATATGTACCTAGTGAGACTACTATACGAACTGTCCACTCGGCCACGCAGATATAGTGGTAGCTGGAGTGTTATAAATTTATCATTGTCTCGGCCTCTCACCATATAGGGGTCATGGTAGCAGAGAGGTGGGAGAGAGTGACCATGTTAAGCATATGTATATGTTATTACGATTGCTTATGCCACTGTTTTATTGTTCTTATTCGATTGTGCTATGTTTACTCATGCTGATGTTATATCTGCTATATGTACATGACTTTAGCCTGCTTATCAGTAGATGTACAGATTATGTTTTGATGCTATGCTAGATATGAGCCATGTAGACGCCCACTTGGTATTATATGATATGAGACATCGTATCTCAGGTATGGATGACGTTTATGTTTTACTGCTATACTTATTGTTGCATCCTTCGAGACTTGTATACCTTTGAACTTCCATATGTGTATTATGATCATACACTATCTATTCTATACCCCGTGAGTTCCTAGACTCACCACCCCTTGAACTGGTTTCTTTCGCCAGGTAACAGGTAGATATTACTTGGAGTCGTTTGGAGGTTCCTGCCTACCGGTCCAATATCGCATCCGAGGACGGTTTTGCTTAGTTTCATCTTGTTTTCTATTTTACTTATACGACGGAGGTTTTATGTTGAGATTAGGACAGCTCTAACTGTTTGATGCATGCATTTTATATGTTCTAACTTTGTCTTTCAGGTTAATTATCTTTTTATGTACTAACATTATTTTGCAGAAAAAGGTTTTTCGTTGACCAAACAATGAGGTTCAGTGACGAAATGAAGATGAGGTTCTGTCGATGGTTCAAGGGGATCTATTGAAGAATAAGCTATTTTCCAGAATTGGCAAAGATTCGCAGAAGGAAAAATTTGGTTCAGTCGATGGAACAGCTTGATTTTCGAGATCTAACAAGTCAAATCACTATAAGCAAGGAATAATCAAGGTTCAGTCGATGGATTAGGAGGATCAGTCGATGGAACAACATGATTTCAGGGATCGAATGGATCAGATCATTGTAAAAAAGGAAGGAAATGGTTTCAATCAAAGAAACGTTAGCTATAAAAGAAGGCCTCGAGCTCCGAACCAGATTATCACTTCTTGTGCATTCCACTTCGATGACTCTAATTGTGCTTCTGCTACACTGTTCTTCACCTTCGAGAGTGAGCTACTGGAAAAAGAAGTGTTGACGGTCTTCAACTTAACTACTCTTGTCAGTATAATTGTTTTGTAGTTTGCACATTTTCGTTATATTCATATTTGTACAAAACTGCTTCCGTTTCGGAACAACAATTATAGTATTGTCCATCGGTGTTGTCAAGGATCATAGACCTTGGAGTAAGAGTCATCACATGCTCCAAACCAAGTAAATCGAACGCATCTCTCTCTATTTTTTTCTTTTTCTACTGCTTACTCTTATTTTTGTTCAACCCCCCCCCCCTCCCGCCTCCGCCTTCTCTATCGCTATACTAATCCTTCACTCTCTTCATAATAACATGGCATATTGTAAGAAAAGTCTAGAAATATTCTACTCTGGCAAGATCACAATTTACATGAGGCTAATAAGGGGTTGAGCTAATAACCTTAAACAAGTGCTTCTTGGGAAGCAACCCAAGTTCAATCTTGTTTTTATTTAATTTTTAGTTTTTTTATATTCTCTTTAGTTTGTTCATAACAACTCTTATCCCTCTACTTGTCTATTTTTTTTTATAGGATTTAAAGATGTAGAGGAATACAAACTTCAAATAGAGGAGTATTTTCAAGCAAATGAATGTCTCATCCATTTAGAACTCATCACTTGGTAACTTCTCTAATTTTAAAATTTCCTCTATTTTTTATTTCAAGTTTTCGTTGGATCAATAAAAAATTTAAGTCTGGGGGATGTTGGGTTTAGTTTAATTTTTGTCATATTTCTTTTTACATAATAATTTTTTCATAGTTGCATCAGATATCACGGCATGATTGTTTGTTCCTTAATGCAAGATACTAGCATGTTTATTCTAGATTTCATATTGTTTATGTTGACTTGTGGTGCTAGTATGTTTAGTGATCTATCTTTTCCTATCCATTTTAGCATAAAATGAGCAATAATTTTATTGTAAAAGTTTGAGTGTTTGCCTTATTTTAGGATCTTTTTTCACGATGCCTAGTTTTGATTGTAGATAACTCTAAAAATAGTCATGATTCATAGAACTTGATTAGTACTAGTGTTTTTGTGGTGATTTCTCAATTACATTTTGGTTAATGGATGATCTCGGATCATGGTAACTCACTTGGAAAAATCAAAATCCCTACATTTGCATTTTATTTGCATTTGTATTGGTGCTACACATTTGAAGCACCATAAAAAATCATTTGAATAAGGGATAGAAAACAGTTATCGTGAATAAAAATTAACAATTTACCCCTTTGAGATCGAGTTAGTTTACTGGAAAATAAATGTTATGTTTCTCTTGATTTCGAGTAGTCCGTTGAAACCTTGTGTCGTTCGAGAGATATGAACCAAGCGTGTGGCAAGTAAGTATCTATCGCTAGAAGCACAAGGAACACAGTTTTGTGATGACTTGACTAGGCTTAGGGATTGAAACATGAAAATTTTAGGCTGCTATTGCACTGAGCATGGAGAACAACTATTTAGGTCACACTCAAACTATTTTTGTATCTTGTTCTCTAATGAAATCATTTGATAGAACTAGAATGATTCACTAGAGATTATGATACACTACTTTACCACATGAGTTTTGATGCAATTTTTGCTTCAGGACAAGCAATAGTTTAAGTCAGGAGCTGTGATATATGTAGATTATATACACTTTTATATATGTTTTAATGCACATTCAATTACTTTTTTTGCATACATTCTATGTATTTTCATACCCCTTATCATATTTTCAACATAATTACTCTTCTTGTCAGAGATCTGCTCTCTATTTGGATTTTTGTTGATAGGATGCGTTTCTAGAGAGAAAACGACGTCGAACGACATTTTAGAAAATAAATGCAGAATTAGAGCCCAGTCGTGTGAATCCACATAGCCATGCCACATGCCCAGAGAGGGATCAAACCTGGGCCATGTGGAATTCACACAACCATGCCCATTTTCAATCTTGAGCAGGACTTAAGCCATGTAGTTCCACATGACCGTGTGCACACCAAGACAGAACAAAGGCCAGGCCGTGTGGAATCTACACGGTCGTGCAACATCTCAAGAGCTAATCGAGGCAATGGCGATATGGATTCCACACTACCGTGTCAATTTTCCAGAAGAGATCTAGTATGGGGTCGTGTGAATCCACACGACCGTGTTACTTTAGCAGACCCAAGCACACGACCATGGCACAAGCCATGCCCTGCCCATACCCTGCTCTATAAAAGGGGATTTTCTTCCCTTTTCATGGATCTTTAGCTTGGGGCTCTGCCCCTTTCCTTGGAGAAGGGTTCTCCCCCCTTGGGAGAACCCTAGAGCCGCCGTCTTCGCCTATTTGCACGATCCGTCGACCTCGGAAGCAAGAAGTCCAACCTAGAAGACCAGCGATGCTTTGCTAAGCATTTCTCTTCTCCTTTCTTTATGATTTAAGCTATAGAATGCAATTCTTCATGTCTCTAGTTTGTGTCTTCTTTGTAATGGAGTAGATCTCTATATTTAGGATGTAGGAAGTAATTACGTTGTGATGTTCATATATGAACTATGTATTTGGACACTTTATTATGCTATGAAATGTTTATACCATGTTCTATGTGGCTTGTATGTGTTTGATGAAATGCGTGTGAGGTATATACATGTCAATGTGAGGGGTTTTGTCTTTATATTAAGGTTGCTACTAGACTAGATAACCTGAGGATCCTTAGTGACAGAGGATACCATTCAACCGGATATATTATGCCCTTAGTGACAAAGGTATCGATACTTAACCCACTTTCTTGAGTTAAAAGATCTTAAAATAGGAATTAATCCTTATTAGGCATTCTAATTAGAGTTAATACTCCGGTGTTAGTGTTAGTAAATAACTTGTGTAATATAGCAATTGAATGACCGAGGATCCCTAGTGACAGGGAAAATCCTTTAGTGTTAGTAGCATTTAATAGCGGTCACTTGGTTAGAATCCCTACAAATGTGAGCATGTAGTTAAGGATATGAACAATGCAGAGGGACATTAACTTGCATCATAATGAAACCGAATTCTAGCATCTATCCATCGCTAAATCCAACCTTCACCTTCTCCTCTTTTTCTCTCTTTTTCCTCAATCTTCTTATTTTGTAAGCATTCAAGTCCAAACCCCCTTCGTTTGTCTAGATAACTCACCATACAAAACCAACTAATGTTTAATCATCAGTCGTTGTTGACACGATAATCTTTTATATTATTGACGACGTTTCTGCACACTTACGGATTCGTATCATAGACCTTTGTGGTTGTTGTGGAGGCAGAGAATATTGGTTCCGTAGGCACAATATTAACTTTTTAAAAAATGTGGTGTAAACAGTTGGAAGAGATGAGCTAGCATAAACTCTACAAGTGTACTCCACTTGATAAGTTCCAGAATTATAAGTTTCATTGAAGCCTCCAAATTGTTAAAAATATGGATCCATGTTTAAATAGAAATAAATTTTCTAGTCTCACCTGAAACAATAGCAACAAGATTACAAGACACAAGAGGTAATCATGACATAACACATAGATATAGAAGATATAAAACAATCAAGGCACCCATCAAATTTTGAATAGTTTTTTTTTTTTTTTTTGAGAAAAAAAATGAATGTCATTAAAATAAAAACAATGCAAAAAAGAGAAAAAGAAAATAAATATAGATTAACCATATTGCTATCCAACTAATATTGATTAGCACAGTCCCTAGTAATGGTGCCAAAAACTTGATGTGTGTAAATCTACAAGTGCACAGAGATGTCATCAAGTAATAAAAGATTGAATATATAGGGACCGTGAATCTAGTACTAGTTAGAATGACAAAATAGGTTATCTAGATAATCATGGGTGTGTGTGGTCACAAAAAAGCTTAAGAGAATAAGAGTTTAGAGAGAGAGAGAGAGGGGGGGGGGGGCAGAAAAGTGAGTGAAGGGGGAAGTAATTCTAGGACATTGGTTTCACCCAATGATTGTAAACACCTAATTTATATTTGGTTTTCCATTCTCAATGGATATTTATGTAGGTAGACTATCCTATGGTATCCGACGTGAACTTTTGGTACTACAACGGTGTACCAACCCTAATTATTGTCTACTTTTAGAAGATCGCAACTAGTGATCATAATCTAGAGGGGACCCTGCCACAAGATCCCATGACGTAGCTCTAATTAACTATTTTTCCTACTGTGTGACAACAAATTAGGTTTGATCTATTAAACTCTATGACAACCTAGGGTTCCTCACGGTATACCGGGTTGCACTTTCGTATCTGACTCTCCACGACCCAATTTTCTACTAGTCAGAGGGTCAAGTTCTCCTTTTGGTTCATACCTAAACCCTCATGGGATATGAATCTTGTGCTTTTGGCATCAAGGTCATGTTTATATGGTAGATCCGAATTATAAACATACATTTCATTGAACCAATAACATGTAAACTCAATAGATTGAATGAAAATATATCCACATATCAAAAGGGTTACTCCTTACATCTTTGAATCAAGAAAATTACTCCATGACAAAGGAATTACAAACCAAAGATACTAATAAAAGCATTCATAAATTCAAATTAGATAATAGAGATAAGAAATACTTAGGAAGAAGATTCCTGGTGCTTTCGGAAGATTCCTGATGCTTTCAGAGTGGTTCGTTGCTTCAGAGATGGACAGACTGTGAGAGTGAATGAAGATGATTGTTCTAGGATTTTCCCTATAATGGGAAAACCCTCTACCAAGGAAGGGGATGAAGTCCCCTGATCTAAGATAGGTTAAGTAGGAGTTTGCTTGACCCTTTTATACCCCTCCCAAGTTGTCCCGATTTATAGATTTACAAGGCACCATCAAAACCGGGTTTCCAACCCTTAAACTCAGTTTTTTTGAGTTGGCCCCTGAATCAAAGTTGTATATCTTGAAATTATGTACATTTACATAGATAGCACGACCCCGTAGTTAGAACCGACTTAAAAGTCAGGGTCATTTTACTTTTGGTCTACAGTGTAAACCGAACCAAACACGACCCATGCCCAATGGCACGGGGCACCTGTGTTTGGCTCTGGAAATGGACTATTTTAGACATGCTCATGCTCATGCCCAGCAACATGGGTGCCCGTGGTGGGCTCTTGTCGTGATTGTTTTAGCATTGTTTTGCACCTGATTTCTTCCATATGCCATGGGGCATTGCTGAAGTGTGTTCCTTGATTAAAACATCATTTCGATGGTCTTTTGAATCCTTTTTATTCGTGGACGTTTTGTGTATTCGGCTTGTTAATGAGGATCGATGATGATGCAGGTTAGCTCATGTTGAGACATTTTCTGCTCTATTCTTTATCTTTCATGGTCGTAGGACCATACCCGTGTCATGGAACACAACCAGAGTGTGCTCCTTGCTCAACTCCACTTTCAATGCTCCATTTTAACTCCAAATTCACGTCCTATCAATAAAACAAATCATGATTATTCCTCCGAACTAAAAATATTAAAATGAAGCACAAACAAATGTGAACATGAGACATGCATATAAAATGGGAGAAGATGTGCATCATATCTCTATAAAAATCCTATATGAAATAGGTTCATCAACAAACACAACTTACTAAGAGAGAAAAGTATCAAACCAAGTGTTTCATCCAATTAGTGAGAATGCATAACTTCAACAAGTAGACTTCACTCAACAACACGCGCACCAAACAGAAAGAAAATACTGAAATAGGGATTAGATTCAGGATTTAGCTTCCCTATCAAAATGTCGTGTTTCTTTCTCTTCTTTTTCTGTCATGGAGCAATTCACCGGGAACCCACCTACTTCTGATGCTCTGCCACCAGTCTTGCAGTGTCCCTCCACCAGCAGAGCTCCCTCTCCTTGTCTCTCAGCCTCCGCTCCGCGCATTGCAACGCTGACTCCAGCTCGACAACCCTCTCCCGTTGCCTCGCCTCCAGCACTTCATGGAGCCTCCGCTCGAGGTCAATCGCGCAAACCCCGCAGTCACTGCTGCTGCTTGTTTGTTCCACCATTAACTCGCTGTTGAATCCTGATTCGCCAGAGCCACCGGAGAAATTGTTGCTGCCGCAGAAGAATGAGGATTCCAGCTCTGAGATGCCTTCTTGTCGCCTTGCCTGGAGGAGTTGATTCAGTTTTATGGTCAGCTCGTGGGGTGAAACGCCAAACTGACTGCTACTCAATGCTGCATAGTTGGCTGTGAGGCTTTCGAAAGCTTGAGGATGATTCTCAAGAAGCAACTGCAATCAAAATTTATTTAATTCACGATTTGTTAATACGGTTTTATTTTATGAAGTAAATGATCAAGAACACACCTCCATTGAGGTTTTGCCATCGAAGCTCCACTGCAAACGTTCTAATTGTTCTTGCAGCTCCATTTCCATCTTATCCATCTTCAGACGCCTTCTAACTCTCCGATTCCTCTCGTACTCTTCTTGTTCAGCCTCTGCTAGTCGTAGTCCTTCATCTTCCGCTCTGATTGAGTTGAAGGATTCTTCGTCGCCTTGTGAGATCTGACAATCACTTTTCTTCACATTCGTCACGGAAGAGGCGTGATTGCTGGACTCTGCGCTGTTGTTGGAAGAAAAATCTCTCCGTTGGAGCTCATCTTTAATGTCCTTGAGTAGAATCTCCATCTCTTGTCGCAGTTCCACCATCTTGTTCATCTCGGCGGCGCTCCTCGCGAGGAGGTAGACGAGGCCTACTCCCATTCCCAGATTCAAGGAGCGCTCGTCGTTGATTTTTCCTGCAAAAAATGAGAAAATTTTGTAATTTTTAAAATGCACATTGTATTTTACACAAATATAATGAATTATGATGATTTTCTGTCCACAGATGGAATTTTCCCGCTATTTTCAGGTTGAAAAGAGCAGAAATGGTTAGACCTGAGTTGACGACGAGTTCTGGACGGCTTCCAGCAGCTTCGATTGCCGTTTCCAGGATGGCCACTGCTGCGGTTGGTGCTTCTCTCTTCTCTGTCTCCTTCCTGTTGCCAGCGCCGCGCCTAGGTAGCCACACACGGCAGCCCACGACCTGCTCGTCGCCTGCTCTGGCGGCGTTTCGGGCCAGAAACGAGCGGAGGAGAGGAAGGAGCACTCGGGAGATCAAGCTCCGAGGAGAAAAAGCCTCAAAAGAAGCAGCAATGGTGGAGGAGGCGGTGGAGGGAGCAGAAAAGGAAGGCGGCAGGCGAAGGCAAAGCTCCCGCCTTTTGGCTCCCCTCGTGGCCTCCGTCTCCCGGTCGAGGCTTTCCTCGAGGCAGTCGGATACTCTCATCTCCTCCGCCACCGGAACCTCTCCCACGCCTCCCCTTGGAGGCACGCAGAAGCAGAGTACGTTCCCCTGTTTCTGCGAAGAAGCCATCGTCATCGTCGTTCTAACGCGAGGAAGACGATGCCGAAATCCAGAAATGCGATGGGTGAATCACGAGACGACGATTGCTTTGCCTACCATAATTTATAAGCAACGGATTTGCGGAAGAGAACGAGGAGGACGAGGCGGAGGTTGGCGGGCCCGCCGCCAGCGAATTGCTCTGCTGCTTCCCGGGAATGTAACTGTTGGCTTATCCCGGTAGTTAATGCAGAGTCATCAATGCCCGCGAAATCGTTATATGGCTTAACCCAATTTTTAACTCAAATTATTATATTTCATTACCAATATTTTTTTAAAAAAATCTATTTAAATACTTGAGCATGTGATGTATCTTTATTAAGCATACATTTTATTAAAAAAAAACATAGAAGGGATTAAAGAGTTTAATACTCACCATTTTAGACATTGTGAGCTTCTCATTCTCTTTCCCACTACCGTTATCTTCCTCGTAGGTTCTGATCTGCAAAGTTGTTTGCTTTAATTAATAACGTAGCCAGAATCTTCAACTGCCCTAAACTAAATTAAGAATAGTTGGCTCCGAAAAGAGCACAGAATAGTTGGCACCAATGAATACTGTACTTCTCAGCCGGCAAAAAAGGAACAGGGAGGCAAGTACAGTCGCACTGGACTATGATTTAAAACGAGTCACCGTGAACTCTTTATTTGCATGGTGAAATTGTTGGGCTGCACTGGGCTAGAGCCTAGTGCAGCTCAACATTGACTCCTTTTTTCCTAATAAAAATGATGAAATTGCTAGGTTGTACTGGGCTGAAGCCTGGTACAGTCCAGCACTAGCTAAGTTAGTGAATTTAATGTTGGAGTAAAAGATGATATCATTCATCTTAAACGGTTGAGTATCATTGGTTTTGCGGTTAGATACAGACAGGTAAATCATGGGAAATTTTACCCTAGCATAATGACCTTCTGCATAGAAGAGGTCAGACATCCAACAAATTCTGCAAAAGGTGAAATCCATCACCCTGGTGGCCCCCCTACGACTATCCCACACCATTGAGAGGGAGTAAATCAGAAAATTGAAGCTAGCTATCATATGGGAGGGTAATGCCTCAGTCTTTGCTGGGATTCAACAATTGGTCAATTCTGTAAACCTGTTATGTGATAACCAACTCAACTCAACTATATATATA
>JBAMIE010176775.1:0-13981 GCA_037177295.1 Kaempferia parviflora | reverse complement strand
TGCGGCCGGAGGCTGTTAAGCTAATTGAAGAATATCAAAGGGGATGATTGCAAAAGAACATGAACACTAATGTCCGACATAATAATAATATCAGTGTACAGTACGCTTTTGAATCTTAAAATTCCATACATTATCTAAATATATTAACATTTAAAAGGCATTTTGAATTCTCTACCTAAGGAATATTACCCTGCACACCCCGTCCGTACGCGACTCATGGGTGACCCTCACATGCCCAGGCACCCGAACCAGTTCGGGCACCCCGATTCACTGGGCAGGCGCCCAGACCGGTCCGGGCGCACGGGTATGTGAGGGTCGCCCACAATCGCACACAAACGTGGTATGCAGGGTAAAATTATTATTCCCTACATTATCTTAATTTAGCCTTGTTATCTATTTAGATGGCAAATACTTTGAAACATAGAGAGATTCAGGAAGAGTTAGCCAGACTCCAAGGGCACCACCTGATTGACCATAATTAAGTAATGGCTTAGGGAACAAAAATGGAGACATAGGGTATCAACCCAAAACAGCATCGCAATAGGTGACCTTACTCAGAACAGACATGATAAAGGCATCCAAAGACATCAATAGAACATATTGTAATGCACCTAAAAGGTACCGAGTCCAGATTAAACATAGACCAAATATACTAAGACACATAGAACAGGTAATCAAAAAGCTAAAACACAACAAGACAGTAAATTCAAATTCACGCAATCATCAACAATAGATGATGCAGATTAAGAAACTTAAACAATAAGTTCTACTTTATTTTTAAGTTTGTCTTTAGCTCAAAACATAAAATAATAATAATAATAATAATCCACTAGTTGTAGATTCTTGACGTATCTAATGTTTATCTGAAAGTGATGATGGAAAATATAAGAGAGAATATTTTGTGGCTCAATTGTAAAATAAAGAAAAAGCAAATGACAAAGAATGGGGAGCAAAACATTAGAACCTGGGAACCACACAAGTAAACATAAAAAAAGAGAGAGGTCAGTGTAATCAGTTCACAAGTATAACCCAAACTATGAAAGTCTAGCAACTTCAAACCCTCAAAGGCCTACCCATGCAGGATGGCCATGTTGTAGATATAAATATATATCCATTCTTCTTCTTTTTCCTTCATTCAATCAGGCTTACTCCTAGGCCGCGTTCTGAATGTCCTCTAAACTTAGTGATCGATGACCGAGCTGTGGCTAATGTAACTTAGGTTTGGGGTGGCTTCAATAATTATTGGTCCAATTTATTTGTGCATGCTGTGTCGGTTGATAAACACCAGCAGGAGGGGCTAGCATTTCGACAGCCCCGGCTACACTCTGTGACTGCTGCAGCAAAGGGTGGACAGAACCAGCAACTGCCGGTGTTGGGGGGTACATACCGCTGAAGGCGCCGTGCCCAGCTTGCGCTGGCGTAAACGTCATGTGTTGTCCCTGAGGAATGTTGTAGAAAGGGCTAGCTTGAAGTGAGGAAATGTCACGTCCAGGCGCAGGAATCCAGACTGGTGGGCCTTCGCTCTGCTCGAACAAGTAGAAATAAGGCCAAGATGTGTTGACGTATATTAATTGAATGTAGGCACATAAAAGGGGGAAAACCATCAAAAACATTTTCTGTATGGGTAATTCTACAAAATGAAATGAATGAAGCAACCAACACAAATATGTAAAACTAGTGAATGAAAATCTTAATCGAACTTAAAAATACCAATGAGTTGATGAAAGACTTGTAGGAATCTTATTCAAAGAAAACAGGAGATTAAAGATATTGATACGCAAATCAAACAACAGTCTGTTTCCCTGTTCTTCTGGTACTTCAGATAACAGATGTAGAACTCATTCTTCTTTCATATTACCATGGCCAGGAATCTATACTTCTGCAAGCTAAAAACAAAGGCTTCAAAACGTAGATATTGCCGGTCAGACAAAGGTTAGAACATTCATTCAAACAATTAAGAGAAACTTAAGTCGTCCAGTGGCTCTATAACAGTTCAAACAGATCTATGAGTAGCTTAGGTGTAAAGCAGCAAATGCAGACCACTGAGATTAGGAGCATAATTCATGATTAGTCATGAATTGTAAATTTATGGATCTACAGTAGCAGCAGCATAATTAGGCAAACATATAGAAAAGCATAGAAAATACCTGTTGTCCGGAAATATAAGCATTATTCTCCTTAAACTGTGACGACCCCAGTTCTTCATTGGCAGTTGAGTTTCCAGTGCTAACAGCAGGAACAGAAGTATAGCCAGCCTGGGTCGAGTTATATGTTCCATAAACAGTTGGTAATCCAACAATAGTTGAATTGCCAGTGTTAGAACCAGGTTTGTATTGTGGAAGAGAGTACTTTACAGCAGCAGCAGCAGGAGTTGCAGCTCCAGGAGTTGGATACATGCCACCCGCAGGAGGTTGCTGAGGGAATGCAGCACCGCTCAAGAAATGATGAACCGCAGGTGGAGGGGCATAGAATGGTGAGAAATATTGACTGTAGGGAACATAGTTAGGAGAGTAATGAGATATATGTAACCCAGCCGGTTGACGGAAGACAGGAACTGGCTGCTGGGGAATAGCAAGAGAGCCCTGCATGGTGCCTGCAGCTTGAGTTCCCAGAGGAGTTGAGCCCACTGTCGATAGAACTATGTTGTTGGTATTCTGAATTAGAAAAAGAAAAAAAAACAAATGAGTAAGTGCATCAGGATCTTTAGCAGAACAAAATAGTTGAGAGCGCAAACAAGAAAAAACATGATACAAGACCATAATCAATAACCAAGACAGACCAAACAGAGGTTTTTGCTTAAAAGAAGGTTAGTTGTAGAGGCTAACAGAAGTTTGCTTAAAATAGGTGTGAACATCTCTGCTATAAAAAATATTTAAAAAAAAAAAAACACTCTTAAGCAGAATGGTATAGCAATTGTCATCTAGAAAAAGTGTTCATCATGAAATAATGGAAGTGATGCACAGGTCAAGGAAATATTTTTTTTTTAAGAAACAAGGAAAATAGATGATAGCCGGAAGGTTAAACACAAACCTCTTGGGAAGCCTGGCCAACCTGAGCAGGTAGAAGGGCAATGTTCCCATTGTACCTAGTGGAGGCACTAGATGCAAAAAAAGGGGAGATCCGACCATCAGCATCAGGAGATGGACGATAAAATGGGTTGAAATAACTAGTGGATGGATCATAGTGTTGCTGTACCTGCATCAAAAAAATCAACACCCAACTTGTTTTAGCATAAAAATGAGTAAAAGTTGAAGCAAAATGTCAGTTTCCAGCTTCGTACATAAGAAATCAGGATGCTCATCTCAAACCAATTTGCTGTCCATTTTAAACTGCAATTAGAGATAAAATTTGAACTACTTGCAGGATCGGAATCAGAAAATCCATCAAGTTTTCTCCCTCCCAAATCAAATATCAACCATTTGGAATCAGAAACAACCATAAAGTTTAGTAGAACATGTGAATGTTTTTAGAGGCAAGTACTAGTTTCCTTAAGAGTCAAGAGAATATTTTTATGAAGTAATGATTAAACTTTTTATGGAAAATAGCAATAGTCACACGATAAACAGGGGATCAAATATCACTTATTTTGCATTAATCTTAGAGGTGTCAGACAGGCCGACCAGTGGCAGGGTGGACCAACCTGTTGCGGGCCGGCCATTTGGCGGGGCGGGGTGAGCCGATCCGTCATTTTGACGGGTTGGGGAATCCAACCCAACCCAAGGCGGATTAGGCCGGCTAACCCACAAACCCATCATAATGTTTATATATATATATATATATAAGATTAAAATTTTAAGTTTGGTTTACGAATTAGGCAAGTCAACCCCACGTAATTTTAAGTTTTGGAGATTTTTTTCTCAACCCACAGGCCAACCCAAGCCCACCACGGGCCGACCCATGTGGGTCGCAAGCCCAAGCGAGTCGGCCCACCTTTAATGGGTTGATAAAATTTCAGCCAAACCCGCTTAAATTATTTGGAAGAGCGGATCAATCCAACGAACCCAACCCAAATTGACAGGTCTAATTAATCCCCTACCTAAAACCTACCTAGAATTTTGAAATCCAATAAAGAAATTTATCCATGACAATTACTGTTGATCATTCCTCATGATAATTTGAGTTTATTATCCCTCCATTGCTAAAGGAAAAACTCGCAGCTAGCTAAGACTCAAAACTGTACGTGGAACAGTCTAAAGTTGCAGCCTGTGTTGCAATGCAACTCCACTATCAAGTTTTGGGTAGTATATAGAATGGTTCGTCTTGCCCATTTCTGGGAATAGTGGATTCTAAACCATAGAAGCTAGGGGCGACCATTCAGTTCAAACTGAACCTCACCAAATAAGGATAAACCCTTTTTCCCCCTTTTTGCCTTCCTATGTAGCAAAGGCACTATAAAACTTATGTTGGCAATTAAAATTTTAAATACATAATTATTAGAAACATACGACATTATAATGAAGAATGATTGATATAAAATTGAAGCTATTCATCACATATAGTAATGGAGAAAACGCTCAAATTTTATCAATTACATTTTAGTTAGAATCTAAAGAATGATCCTATATATTATTTTTTTAATGGACAGAAAAAATTACAAACATTTTGATATTTCAGCTCAAAACAATATTCGAAATAAAAAAAACAAATCAAAGGCAACCAAAATTGAATTAATAAAAAACCAAACCAAAGCAAAAAAAAATTAATTTGAATCACTCAGGTTTCCCCTAACGGATACTGGTGCAAAAAATGTCTGGATGGTTCGCGAAAATGGCCAAATGAAGGATCAGGTCTACAAAGTTAGGCAGAGAAAGAAAAAGTTTTTTCTATAGAACAGCTACATAAAATAACTTATTAAATTGGTAATTGGGATGATAAATCATTGAAGCAGTGAATTTGTTTTTTTTTTTTTTAAAGGTAAATGGTGTTTAACAAAGATTCACTTAATACAAACTGTCCATTAGCCACCACCAGATTAGGTCCAGTATCATCCATAGAGATCAATATAATAAGATTATTAAAATAGAAGAAGGATGCCTATAAACCAACAAGTAACTTGTACTGAAACATACGTCTTAAGCAATGGTATAAAGATAGTGCATGCATTTTACCAGAAAAGTTGGAAGACGTGAGGTATCACGAGCCTGAGATTCTGAGCTTTCAAAAGATGCAATTTGGCTACTGAGCTGTGGTACCAATCCTACAGGGGGATAGGATGGTGTTGACTGAACAATCAAATTCTGAGAACCTTCTGGACTTAAACTATCTTCTTGATTGGTTTGGTTGTACTCTGTTTCAGGTGATGCGCTATTGGAAATAACAATTTCGTTCTTTGAATAATTATCTGTAACCTGTTCAGGTGATTGAGTCTGTTCAGAAAAATCATCTTCTTCAGCAGTTGAGGGTGTTGAATTGCTGCTGAAATTACAGAAGCAAACCATACTGTTAGAAGAGAAAAAACATAGTAGCTAATTTAGTATGACTGCGCATAGCCAGACAGTAAATTTCATTCACAGAAGTATCATAAGAATACAGTTCTCCCTTATTTGTATCAATCAAGAAGCAAGGAACATGCAGCACAGAATGGCTTCTGATGTTGCAAGAATTCCACACAGTGGAAAACCATAATAATAAATATGAAATAATGAGTTTTTCCCATATAAAAGCTTCGTCATATCACACTATACTGGATGCAAACTTGTGGTGCATCAATGGGGACTTAGTTAAATAACATCTCTCAAGTTTTAGACCACATCCAAAAATTTCTTAACATTGCAGAATTCCCTGATTTACCGCAAACAAAGAGGAGATGTTGTACAGTGCATATGCAATGAAAATAGCAAAAAGTGCAACTAATGTATAAGAACCTTAAAGAATGCTGCTCAATAGTTTGATCAATCTCTTGAGATGGTTCGTAATGTGGTGTGTCAATATTCTCTCCAGCAAGGTCCTTGGCAACAACCATTTTAAACATGAAATTAGCATCAAAGCTTCCAAAACTTAATCCATGTCGCTCAGATTCTGTGACCTGGAGATGGTTTGGAATAATCACATGCTGTCGGTCTGATATCTTCAGATCTTCTACCTTCTTTGTTAGCTCAACAGAAGCACCTACTGAAGTAGCTGGCAATAAGGTTGATAATGAATGGGAAACAACTTCAGTCACTACTGGTGCTTCAGATGTGTCATTTGTCTCATAAGCCTGAGCAGGGTTTGCAAGTACTGACTTGGGTTTCCACTCTTTATTAGGAAGAGGTGCTGAACAGGAAGAAGATCACTCAGTCTACTTCAAAGTTAGAAAACTAAATAAATACAAATCAGATCAGAAATTTAGACAACAAAATTTAATAATTGCCACACCAGACATTTTCAATGCACGATATTAGTCCCAAGACTCCCAACAAACTAAGAATTGTTCAATGATATATATTAAATCTATTGTAAGAGGAGCATCAAAACAAAAAATGTAAATTACAATAAAAATCCCAAATTAAAATATCAGTATATTGAGGTGGAACAGGGGAGGCAAGGTCTCAGAGACTGTGCATTGTGTAAGCAAAGGGAGCAAGTTCCTAAACAGAAAAGTGTTTCTCTATCAGCAAAAATTTCAACACAAATGCAAACAATAGATCTCTGAAACAAAATATTTGTGGTTTATCTAATCTGACATTGTCCCTAGGAAAAGAAATATGAATCCACTGTATTCTGCCTCCCTGTTATTTCAAACTTATGGCATGAATTTTTCCATCTTATCCACTAATCCTCTTAAAACCACAAAAAAAATGTCCAAAAGAATATCATGATATAGGGTATGGCAGTGCGATATATCAGGAACTAGCATTAAAATAAAAGATTGGTTTTGAGTACTAAATTATTATGGCAACCTGATGCAGAAAGTAGACCTCTGCTATATTGCAAATTCATTAAGAATGATATACTGGCTTTTCTAATCCTTTTGGAATGAAAGATACAGCTCAAAACAACAACATCCAGTAGAAAGCTTTAGCCATCAGAAATTCAGTAAATACATCCAAAAAAATTGGCTTCTAGAGTCAATATATCAAAGAAGCACACGTTCTATAAATTATAATACTTGCACAGTCAAGCAGAAAAGCAATCCCCAAAATAGAGCACGGATTAATGCCATCCAAGATCAGCCCCAATTTGCATAGGAATTCTATCAACTACGAATCGTAACATCCAACATAATAATGTACACTGACCAAGGAAGTTTATACAATCATTTTCAATAAGTTGATTTGCTAAAAGGAAATTTGGTTTGCAAGCCTTTGACAAACTTGTTTCTGAAGCCAGTTGGGCTTGCTTCCAACCCAAGGCTTCAACTGAAAAGAAACAAGATGCAGATATGTTTACTCCAAAGAATTGAGATGCTGTGTGTTTTAGTTGATTTAGTAAAATTACCAGTAAAGTTTCTACTACTACTGAACATTGAAAAAGACTACATATACAAAAGATTAAAGAAAATGAGGCCAGGTCTACCTTTCTGCAAACCACTTGGATGTTGAAAGCGATTGCTGTAAGTAGAGGGTGGTCTACTGCCCATAGCACCAGAAAAGGATGAAGATGCAGCTTGGGATTTTTCTGTGGCTTCATATGTCCCTGATCCATGTGGTTTGATCTGTGGGCAGGCTCATGTCAGAACAACCTTTTATACTAACATCTAATAAAGCTATAGCGCAACCTAACTAGTGATCACTGCAAAATCAGACCATTGGATCCATGTTACCTGTTTCATAGTTCCCAGCTCTGCAGGGGTGCATGGATCAATAGATGGCATCTCCGCCGGCTTGTTTGAAGATAATTGCTCAATATTTCGCAGAGATTGACCAGATGCAGAACCACCTTTTGAGTCTTTAAGAGGTATTCCGGAATTTGCAGTCTTAGTGGTTACTGCATCAGAAATTTCTTCTGATGGAGTGCCATTGATACCAGATCCATGAGACCCCTGAGAAGACACAAGATGTTCTATGTTGCTGGGACCATTGACAACACCAGATACAGAGCTGAAAAGGAAGAATTATTAGGAAATTTAATCAAAACTCAGGTCAATTATTATTGTTAGACAAAATTTTAAAATGAAGGAAAAAATAAATATAAAAAAATAATTGCTAGGAACTGACAATTTCATAAAAAAGTAGAAGGAAATTGATAATGCATAGTTTTGAACAATTTTTTTTACTTGTTTGCATTTTACATCATATTAGCAAGAACAAAATAAATCAATCTTTTCCAACTACCATAAGATTAATCTTATACTTTTTCTCCAACCTATAGCTCTTTTATTGCATCTAACTTATCTCTGTGGTACTAATGAAGATGTGCAAGAGGAACAACACGTCCAAGCTGCCTTATTTCAGTAATAGCCATGAGGATTCTTGCTATGCCAGAGTCTATATCTTGCATGGAAGCAGGGAACAAACTATCTAAATGGATTGTCTAAACTTTCATTTTGCACTGTCTTAATTACATAGTACCGAGCAAGACTAATTTTATGTGTCAATGTGACATTTGAAACCTGAACTTGTTCCAGGAAAAACTGTACATGCAACATATCCAACCCAAACAGCCAACCAATGAAAGAAAGAAAGACAAAAAAGATTTTAAATGGTGATGGTATGACGCTGATATCTCAATCTAATACTACCCCAGTTAACATACTGAAGGTGTCGACCTGTGGATGAGAACCAACCGGCCATAATGTTGAGATTTCAAGTGTGGTTGTCAGATTGCAATGCAGACCTTAGAAACACTGAATGTGATCCGGAGTATGGAAAAACTTAATCGACATACAAAATCAAGATGTCAAACAGGATCTACTTGGATTGAAATCTCATGAAGCAGCAAAGGAATCCAATGTTCCTCACTATTGCTAGTTAAGATGTCAAACTGATATCGCGATCTAGTACTATTCCAGTTCAAATGTTCAAGGTATTGACCTGTAGATGAGAACCAACCAGCCATAATGATTTCAAGTGTGATTGTCAGATTGCAATACAGACCTTAGAAACACTGAATGTGATCCAGAACTTGGAAAAACTGAACAGACATACAAAATCAAGATGCCAGACAGGGTCTAATTGGAGAAATCTCATGAAGCAGCAAAGGAATCCAATATTCCTCACAATTCCTAGTTAAGATGTAAAACTGATAACGCAATTTACTACTATCCCAGTTCAAATGTTCAGGGTGTCAAACTGTGGAAGATAACCAACCAGCCATAATGATTTTAAGCGCAGTTTGTCAAGATAGTGATTCAGACCTTCGGAACATTGAATAGGGATAAGCAGTCTAGATGGCAAGTATGGTCTCAATTGTACTGGAAAATCATGAACCAACAATCCTATGGCCGTATCAGTGAGAGCCAACTTTTTCTAAACGACATACCTTGATAGTGGAATTGCAGGTTTATTCTCTGTGTCAGGAGATGTGGATGAAGATGTATTGGTTTTATCTATGCCTTGATTTAGCCCACTCTCCTTTGCTGATGTTGCATTTCTTCCAGCAGCAGCATCTAGATTGTGATTTTGAGTCAATATCCAATAACTAGCAATAGAAAATATACACTAACAATATTCAATAACTAGCAATAGAATATACTAAAGAAGGCTTTGACCAAAAAGGGTAACCAATATGTACATTTTGAAGTACCCTTAGTGTATACGAAATGGGAAATGGGAAGTGGAATTTCAAGAAGGGTAGGACCAATAAGTAAATTCATCTATTTGTAAAGATATTGAACACCTTAGGGATGTTCACATTCATACTCGTATATGATTTTGAATATGAGAAACATAAAAAAAACCATCAAGTGCATGACTATATGTTCATTTGTGAATACATGTAGCAAAGGTCTTGATATGAGCCAAATAAAGAAACCTAATGCTATCATAGAAATCTAGCTGCATAGCATAAGCACTACAGCATTACAAAGAAGTACATACCATTAGGCAGTGCACGTAAGGAGTAGTTTCCCCGACCTCCCCTACCTCCTCGTCCCTGCACACCAGGCCTCCACCTAGGCTCAGTGGATTCTCTGACATTCTGGTGAGAATAATAAAACATACCAATCATGAATAATTCAACTAAGCGAATATAACATGCCACTGATCCTATTTAGTTTCTGCATCCAACGAATACTAAATCCAAATAAGGTGATTTACAAATGTCAGACTGGCGTTCTGAGGAGAATAGTAAACTATAGCAATCATGAATAATTCAACTCAATAGTGTATATAGCATGCCATTGATCCTACTTGTGTCTGCATCCAATGAATTATAAATCCTAATAAAATTATTTATAAAGGTCAAAAGGCAACTACAGGAATGCACTTCAATGAATATGTAAGAATAAGACAAACCATGCTCTCAATCTAGTTTCTAAAAGAACACCAGGAATCAACTAGAGTTAGTTGCGATTGAGATTAGATAAATTTGGCATGAGACAGGCCTGAGTTAAATTAAAATTTTGGCTACCAATGGGATACACTATTTTAAGTTAGATTAAAAATTAATAAAGAGAAAATAAGAACAAGTTTAAAAAAATTAAATGCATCTCCCTAGTTCATGTTATTAAACATAGATCCAAATTATCCTCTATGATATAGAGTTATAGACAACACGGAAATGACATGTCTATGCAAAATCTTGTGTTAACTAAATGTCAATGACTTGCATTTACCAGTTACTGAATCTGTGATAAATATTAATTGCTTTGGAGCAGATATGTTGCATATGTTGTATACACATATACTATGTTTGAAAATAATAAAGGAAAACATAGAATTAAGCCATAAATGACAAACAAAACAATCAATATTTACCTCCTTTCTCTTGTCACGCTTCCTTTTGACCTCGTGGAAAGTATCTGAAAATAAAGAAAAATGATTTGCTATGACCTAATACAAAGGTATACCCAAGTGCATTTCAGAAGAAATCACATGAAATTGAGGCACATAAATATAAACTGACAATTGAATCTAGTATAAAATACCTAACAGACATAACCATGCCAGAATTTGCAAGAAGACAAAGAAGAAAAATGACACCGCAATTGTAAACCCATTGTGTCTTTGCACAAATACACACGTACTTAAATTATCATATCGGAAAAGAAGAGATAATTGCATTATCAGCTCTTTTAATTCCCTCGTGTTGGGTAAATGTGATCATATTTCAACGCCATGAATTCTAAATGAAACATAACATATACCTTTCACAAATCACTGGGGAATACAATAGCACTCCTTAAAGCAAGGAACAAAGCCAAATACTTGCAACTTAATAAAACAGCAAAGCACATAAAAAAAAAAGTGTGACCCTGACCCTTTTGGACAGCAAACAACACCGTAAAAGAACTTTAGTTGCTCCAATAAATTAATGATTGCAGAACTACATGCTAGAGTAAGAGAAGAGGAAACTTTTTTTCGTTAAATTAGAAAGGTAAAGTGATCGACTCAAACAATCATTGATATCTAAGAACAGGAAAAGCAAACAATATAAACCATGATTCACGTCAATATGGATTATTGTCTCATTAAGAATGCCAAAAAAAAGTAGAATACTGACGACTGAACAGTGCCTTCTACATTCCAAAACAAATATTTCTTCCAAGACCAAACCCGTACAGATCAATGGCTGGGCTATCATAAGAGCGACCCAGCATCGTAGGGAAAACCTACAAATCGATGAGAAAAAAAAAATCCCGTTCAATACCCCCAAATCTCCCACCCAATAGAACCGATCAGCGGCGCCAAAAGCGCCACTGGGGTGAAGGAAAGCGATATTTCGAATGCTAATAGTCGATTCGCACGATAACACCATTACTCCCAGCATGCCCATCTAGCCCGAAAAGGAGAAGCCCGGTATGGGAGTGAGCGGAGCAGGGGAGGAGGAAAGGGGGAGGGGTGACCTTGGAGCAGGAGCTTCTGGGCAGTCTCGTTGGGATCCATAGAGCACTCCTTGAGCATTGCGTAAATCTCCTCGTCGGTGTGATTGCCGGCGATCTCCTTTATGTTCTGGATCGTCCGGCGCACGCCGGAGGGGATCGAAACCCTAGCGCCTCCGCCGCTCATCTTCGGATCCAAGGAAGGAGGAGGAGGAGGAGGAGGAGGAGGAGGAGGGTTTAGAGAGCGAGGAGATGGAGATAGCGAACGCAGAGAGAGAGAGAGAGAGAGAGAAGACCGCCTTTTTTCACCCTTTTTATTTTCCCTTTCTTCCTTCCGGTCTTTTGCTGCGAGTATGAGAACAGCAACTAGGGCAGAACAGCCTTTTAAAAAAAAATTTATTTTTGTTTTCAACTTTTTATTGAAATTTCTAAAATATTTAAACCAGGTACCTAGTTTTAAAATTATTAATGTACTTATGACTATTCTCAATTGACTACTATTAGTCGAATTGATTAATTTTATAAATCTATTTGTCTAATTCTCTTATTATATAAACATATGTAAAAATTAATTTAACATATTATTAAGAGTAATAATTTTTTAAATATTAATATTATTTTAAAAAATCATTACACTCAATATATTATTTCAAATTGATATTTGAGAACACGAATAAGAACTAAATGACCTCGTAGGCAGAGCGAATCCTCTGGTCCACAATTCATGATCCCTTTTTGGTCCAGATCAGGAAGACTATTGAATCAGATCAAGAATTCATGTATTAATCTCTCCTAATCTGATCCAACCGCCCCTCCTGATTATAGACCAGGAGAGGACTAGGAATGTCCCCACGAGAGGGACTGATGGCTAGTGCATAAGGTGTTGCCACTAAAAAGAGGACCAGGAATTACGGACCAGAGCATTTGTTCTCCCTCATAGGACTTTGTTGTACGTCATTCCAAGTCCTTTGGGTTCATCAACTAATTTTATCGGAATAAATTTTGAATACATTTGGATTTAAAAAATCATTGTTCTCGTTTATATAATCAAGAGAATTAGACGAACAAAAAAATTTTATCTGATTCTCTTGATTATATAAATTTGATTATATAAATATCTTTAAACATCAATTCGATTCACTATATTAATAATAATAATTTTTTAAATATGAATTAGTTATTTTTAAAGCTATAAAATTAATCAATTCGACTACAATTGTAGCAATTAACTAAAAAAGGGGCAAAAATAAAATTAGATATATAATTTGATAATTTTAAAACCAAGTATATGATTTTGATATTTCATAAACCCTCATACTGGTTCAATAAAAAAACTATTTTTTTTTTTACCCCGAGTAATGTCATTTTGCACCTTCAAGTATGTCAAAAAAAAAAAAAAAAATCCCCATTATTCCATTGCACTTTATAATCACTCAATCGTTTAATTAAGTATTATATTGAGGGACAGTATACTTCTCCAAGATAATTAAGTCAAATCTAAAATAAATTAAGTCATTAAACTAATTTTTTAAACTTGACTTAATTTTTTTTAATTTAAAATTGATTAATTTAAATATTATCAAAATTTTAATTTAAGTTTGTTTAATTATTTTAAACTTTAGCATTTTGATTGGTAAATTTAATATTACAAATATATTTGTTTGTTTTAAGACATTTTTTCTGTTAAATATTAATAAATTAAATATGCATATATTCCTTTTTATTTATTTTATGTATTTATATAATTCCTCTTATATATATCATTCTAATATAAATAATTTTTTATTAAGTAGAACTTGAAGCTCAGTTAAGGTATTTACAATGTATACCTAAAACCTTAGGTTATAAATAATAAACAATAAACAATATTTTATTCACTATAAATTTTATATATTATGAAAATAAAAAATAAATTAATTATAACTTTAGAAAATAATACGACAAAATAACAGCATAGAGTTTAACAAAAGAGCTTTTAATTATATAACATATTTATTATATATATAAATACATATAAAGTAATACGAAAAAATAATTGCATAGAGTTAAACAAAAGAACGTTTAATTCTACATTCCCAC
>JBAMIE010176708.1:0-13994 GCA_037177295.1 Kaempferia parviflora | reverse complement strand
CCGATCAATCCTTTGATCCACTTGAACTTCTCAACACGTGCCAAGTATCCGGTCAACCCTTTGACCTACTTGGACTTCCGTCTCGTGCCAAGTGTCCCGTCAACCTTGACCCACTTGGACTTCTCATCACCAGATGTCCGGTCAATCGTGACCCATTTGGATTTTCGTTGCCTGGCTTCACTCATCAGGACTTTCAGACTTTCCTAGCTTCACTCGGTAGGTCTTCTCACCTGACTTCACTCACCAGGACCAGGCTTCACTCACCTGGATTTCCCAACTACCCGGTTTCACTCACCAGGACCAGGCTTCACTCACCTGGATTTCCCAACTGCCCGGTTTCACTCACCAGGACTTTCACCAAGCTTCACTCACCTGGACTTTCCAGTCTACCTGGCTTCACTCACCAGGACCAGGCTTCACTCACCTGGATTTTCAGTTTGCCTTGCTTCACTTACCAGGACTTCCAGCTGCCTGACTTCACTCGTCAGAACTTTCACTCTTGCCTAGCTTCCAGCTAGGACTTTCCAGTCGACACAAGTTTGAATCAGCTCAAACTCAGTCAAACGAGTCAACCTGACTCAGGGACAATCGCACCAAGCAATCTCCCACTTCGTCGTCATAATACATTGTCAAACATCGAAACATCTAACCTTGAGACCCAAGCTTTTCTGGTCAACATGGTCAACTTGACCCGGGGACAATTGCACCAACAGTTGTAGCGTCCAAAAGCACGTTCATAAGTGGAAAACTTAATAGCAGTTAAAGTGGTAACGCATAAACGCATGTTCATAAATCGGAGAACGGTTATTTACCTCAACGGAGGATATATAAGATACAGAAGAGAATAGGTAATCTTCCTTCAAAATCTCTTGAATTTACATAAAATTAAATATACTTCCTTCTCTCTCTAACTTGAGCATCGGAGCGGGCTACGCCGGAATTTTCCCCTATGTCTCCCCTTTAACGCTCGTATTAATCTTGTAGGGCATACGTCACCTTCCCTGCTGTCATCCGCCTTGGTTGTTTCATTATCTCCGGTCATCCACTTCGTTCTTTTCTGGAACAACGACAATACCAAAAAGGGTATGTCTATTATCGGAAAGGGTATCTCGATAATCGAAAGGGTATGTAGAGAGTATAAACGAGATAAGTCTATGTCATCGTACCGAGCTCTACTAGTTAGAATCATCAACTTTAATAGGGATCTATATAACAAAATTTTATAATAGAAAAATATATATATATTCTCATCGTATTAATCGTTCTATATCGTTTCTCGTTTTATCTTTCTTATACCTTGATAATTAATTGCATTCAACAAAAGTATTAAGGAATTAAATTAGCTGCCAAGGGAAAAAAAATGTGTCATTTGGTTTGATGTGTAGGAGTAAAAATGAAAATGAATTTGAGAATATACTAAAGTAAAAGTAGATTTAGTCATTCAAATATTCAAATACTATTATTTGTTTATAAGATGAGATTAGGAATTAACGATTGATTGATTAATTAATTTTGAATTCAGATTTAATAAATAATAATCAGTATTAATTATAGTAATTGATTAATTTATTTAGTTTAGGGTTAATTGATTAATTAATTTTGAATTAATTAGAAAAATTAATTCATTCATTCATTTCGAATTAAAATTTAATAATTAATAATTAATTAGTATTAGTAAAATAATTGATTGATTTATTTATTTTAAGATTAATTAATTAATTAATTCTAATTAATTTGGAATTTTGTAATTTAATTAATTAATTTTAGATTTAATTAAAATGATTAATTAATTTCAAATTAAAGTGACTAATTAGTTTATTAATTATTTTAATTAATTCTAAATTAAATTGGAAATTAAAATAATTAATCAATTACTTCAATTAATACTCATTAATAATTAATCAATTAATTTAATCAATTCAAATTCAATCAATCAATTATTAATCCATAATTAATTAATTAATCAATTATTTTAATTAATTCCAAATCAATTCAAATTCAATCAATCAATTATTAATCCCTAATTAATTAATCAATTATTTTAATTAATTTCAAAACAATCCATCAATTATTAATCCCTAATTAATTAATCAATTATTTTAATTAATTTCAAAACAATTAAATTCATTCAATCAATTATTAATCCTTAATTAATTAATTAATCCTAAATTAAATTTGAATTAAACTAATTAATCAATTACTTCAATTAATACTAATTAATAATTAATCCCTAATTAATTAATAATAATTAATCGGCTAGTTATTAATTAATTATTAAATTCAAATTGAAATACACAAATATTTTTTAAGATATGAGATTGAATTCTAAATCCACCACTTTACTTGGGTGTTGTTCATTCGTGATTATTTAAGAATGTTTCTAAAATTGTCATTCTCAAACTCATTAACCAAATACATTATATTTTTATTATTTCATTCCCTCATTTCCAAACCCCTAAACCAAATGCTACCTAAGTAAATAAAAATCCTAACAAATAAGCAAATAGTTCTTGAAAAAACAAAATTCAACTCTTTATGAAGAAAATAACCATCTAGTCCTTGTTAATGTGCATCAGAAGCATGGAAAAAATGAGTGCCTGTAAGACTTTCAAATGAACAAAAAAATGATGCAACTGAGACAAACAAACTTCAAAAGTCAAACTTCAAAGTCAGAGTAGAACAGGGCTAAGACTTACAAGGAATTCAAATCCACAAAGACACAAAGTATGAACACATTCAATTTAGTGGCCTTCATACTTACAACCACCTTACAGAGTTTAGATCATTTATGTCCACAGCTACACATCCTGTTGCAAAGAAACAATGGAAACATAACCAGTTAATCTACATTTTCACTTTGTCCAGGAGACGATCCATGATCTCAGAAAGTATCTCCATGAACATGGACTCGTGAGTGCCTGGAAGAACAGCATCATTGGCTGCGTGGATCATCTCCTCGATTTTTGATTCCTTGTTGATTGATTCCCTACACATAATGCTTCCGATATCATATGGAGTGAGCCCCCTTTCTGCTCCTTTCTTTAAGAGCATGGTTGAGATGCGAAGAGTACGAGCACATTCAGGCGAGAGATTCCATCCGTAGAATTTAAGAAGTGTGATGTCTTCTTCAGCGTCTAATGCTTTTATGTAATTGATGGTTGCATCATTGAAGTGCTGACGGGCTTGAGGCCAATAAAGCCACTCAAAGGTACAATCTTCAAACTGAAACAGTGGCATAGATACTCAGCAATGTAGCATACTAAACATGAATAAAGAAATCAATTGATCGTCTCCGATCCAAAGCAGGCAATAAATAATGATCAGGAAGGCCGTGCTGAAAAGAAAATATGCTACTCTACATTTAAGAGATATGTTAAAAAACATTGCAGCAAACTTGATAACAAGGCACAGCTCCAATAGAAAGAGTATAATAAAGATGGTGAAGCCCATGCTAAAAACAAAAGATGTGATCCTATATAGCATTGCACCAAACTTAAAGTTCAGATTGATTGTAGTTAGCTTCTATGTTATGTACCAATTGAAAATATGACTGATTATTGATATAACAGAAGTGAGAATGAGGCCATAAAATGAGTGTGTGTTTGTTAAAGTTAATGGTGAACTAAATGTAAAGCAAAATAATGCAATCACAATTCCAACAGGAAAATTGAGCTGAAATTTTGAAACATTCTTTTGGCCCAAGGGTAATGAAATTTGAAAGAAGCGACATACTTAGAAAGATGATTTGAAATCGAGATGCATGATATTTTTTTGTGAGAAAACTTGACGAACAGTTGTGAAAGCATCCAGTGAGGTGGCTGAGTTTTCTTGAATTCTTGATAATCCTTGGTAAGCATGTAAACATATCTTGCTATTGATAAGATCAAATCAGATAAGCTTTTTTATCAACTTTAGGAGAAATGTACACAAGGCCTCAAATTTATATACATTCTCAATGTATCAATAAATAATTTGCTTATGAATTTGGAAAAGATTCAAAATATCAAGATAAATAGAGACAAATGAAAGACAGACATGAAGGACTGAAAAAAAGAGACAAAGAGAATATTAACATTTTACTGCAACAAAAATAAATGCTGCACTTACATTCTCAGGCAAGCAATATCCATGATCAATGGGAATCAGCATCGTATGTCCTTCATTCTTGCACATTAATATATTTCCGGCATGGCGATCAGCATTTGCCAACCGAATATCCAGAACAGATATCTTATGAACCTCCTGCACAGGAAATGCTCGAGGCCCCATATCCTCACAGCTCCCACAGTTTTCAACAAATGCTTGTAAGGATCCAATCTTGAAATTCTTGGGCGCACAGTTGTACGCTTCAGAATGATGGAAACCAGTATCAGAGCACCGCACCATGGCTGTTGGAGGAACACCAGCAAACCCTGCTTCATCAGCTAGACGCTTACCGCCGACAGGGTGATCAAGGATGTATGCCGCAACCTCCCTTATCGCTCCTTCTCCAACACGTGTCCCTTTCTTCAAACCTTCACCATCAGTTGACAAAGGAAGTCCTCGAGGATTATTTTCAGCCATTGGCTCCTCATCAATTGGCTTGAAGACAGCTACATACTCTTGACCTGAACCATCTTGCATAAAGTATGCTCCTCCGGAGCCATCTGAAGACATTATTGGTAAATTACCCTTCTCCAACCCTAAGGAAGCAGAATTGATCAGTTTTGTAATTATAGGAGACAATTCAATTTTTGGATCTATAACCGGCTCAATCCACAAATCCTTGTACAGAAGGTTCCTAGCAACTATTTGATGATCATGGGTTCCATCCTTTTCCGTCACAGTGGGGGCATCAATTGACAGCTCAAAGTCCTTTTCAAAAGGTTTAGTCCTAACTTTTGCACATTTACGGATAAGCAAATGAATCACAGCATCATTTTTCCTACTGATATCATCAATCATTTGGTGATCATCAAGCTCCTCGTCATCACATATGAGCTTATGGTTGTCAACATCGTCCAGCCCCTTATCCCTCTTTGCAAGCTGCTGCTTGATGTACCCAACATTGCGGTTCCGTCCAACTTGGAAATTATACGTTTCCCCAGAGATAGTTCTCACAGTGATATATTGGAGATCGGAGAGCCTAACCACAAGGTGCAAAACATTTCCATCACCCACCCTGTAGTCGCGGACCAGGCTATTATTCCGTGCCAGCTCCCTGCCGCCAAACACCAGCTTCGGCGTCTTCACTGCAAATTTCGGGATCCGAAGCTTCACAGAAGCAATCGATTCGGACTCCAATACTCGCAAAGGAATCACAGACAGCCCAGGGACCTGGAGAAAAATAAGTATGGACTCCTGCGAACAATGCGGAGATCGGCTGCCGTCAAAACGTACAGAGGACATGGACGAGTCCTCCCGAATGGGGCTGAGAGCAAGAATTCCAGACGACGACATTTTCTGACCGTGACAGGAAACAATCAGAGAATCCCCCCTTTTGCTTCTACCAGGGAAGGAGGAAGAAGAAAGGCGAGATTTTTTCCTTCAAAATCTACCGCCCAATCTCAACTATACCCATATTCCCTTCATCGAAGGGGAAAGGCCTAAAAGATCTAGAACCGGCTGAAACCCTAAAAGCGGAAGAAGAATGCAAAGGAAAATTCCAGAAAACCTTCCGAAATCCGCCTAAGCAAAGACGCCGCCGAAGCATCAACCAGGAACGAACTTATCCGATCAACATGCTGATTTCCAGAGGAAAAAAAGGCACGACGATTCTTACCGGAGGGTGAAGAACCGGAGACGGACGGAATCAAATCGCGAGGAGGGGACCGTGCCCAACGAAAACTCGCTTTTTGATGCGTCTCCTTGCTTGTTTGCTCGCTCGATCGCGATCCGAATGCTAAATTTAGCTTCTTTGAGTCCGGTTGTTCACCGTCGAGGCTCGAGAGGGAGGAAATTTGGGGGACGAGGCGATCGGACCGAGCCTTACGATGTGGAAGAGAAGTAACGGCGTCAAAATGGAGCGGTCGCAGGTGGCTTCCTGGAAGGAGACGGGAGACTCATATTGACATTTAAGTACCTGCTTTTTCAGATATCATTACTTGGAAGACACGAAGAGTACGCTCCCTTTCCATTTGGGTAATTTTAATTTTTGCTTTTTTTTTTCCCAAATGCAGCCTAAGGTGTCATTAATTTTGAAATAACTTTTAAAAATATCAAATCGAATCTGAAACTATCAGTTTAATTTTATAAAAAAAATTTATTAGCCTCTAAGTTAAACATGAATATTCGTGACGAACTACTAAAAGCTCAACATTACAAGATCATAACCATTGAAATAACTTTAAAATTCTATTTCTGTCAAATGATTTAGATACTAATTCAAAATATATTTCAGAAATTTTAACAATAAAATAAAATAAAATCTTTATATAATATTTGATTTTAACACTGATAAAATATTGAAAATATCTTTTAAAATTACCCTTCTTATTTCATCTATTTTTAAAAGTGACGTTAGCAGTGACGTCAATTTTGACGTTGGATCCATCTGGCACGAAAACCGCGTAAATGTAAAAGAGAGTCAAAAAAATCGACCGACTAGATCACTTTTGACATGTCTCTGCCAGTAAGATTCTACCACGTCACTTCCAAATACCAGCCATAGATTTTCAGTTCAATTTGGCCGGTCCAGGTAGTTAAATTAGTTTTATGGTAAATTTCATGACTTAAGTAAAAAAACAATATATAAGCTGAGATATTAATCCATTTAAGGATCAACATCTCCAAAGTTTTAAAATTGTCATCCCTTAACCCCTAAGTCCTCGTGTTGCGTTTGATAAGGATGATAGGATTAGGATTGGACTAATTAGGATAGAATTAAGGGTAGAATTAATAATCACTTTCTATATAGGTATTGTAAATCGTACCCTTAATTCTACTCTAATCAACCCTACCAAATAGTATATTAATAACTTTTAAAAAATATAATCCTAATCCCCTGTCAAATGGAGCCTCACTGTTGACGGTGTGACAAGTTTCAAAGCTTTAGGGTGTATTTTGATGATTTTAAAATCATTGTGAATAAATTAAAGATCAAAGTACAGGGGGTAAAGTGCAATTTACCTAAATTGAAATCTACTAGGCCCAGTACATCTTAACGGCCCAATTAAAACTGATATTGTGCAGCCCAGTCCGACCTGCCTTACGGTCCAATCGCATATAAGGCCCAGCCAACCAGTGTCGTCGCGATCGAGGTCGGGAGACAACTACACGATGCGTCGCCTTCTCTCCCTCGTCTTCTCCGCCGTCACCTTCCTCGTCGCCGTCGCCGGCGCAATCGAATCGCCTCAGTACACTGTTGTTAAATTGGAGTCCGACTTCGAGGTGCGGCTGTACAGGAGGTCGGTGTGGATGTCGGCTCCCACCGATCAGATTTCCTTCGAGAAGGCCACCAGGCTTGGATTCCACAGGTTAGGCGATCCATCCTAATCGCGCTATCTGATCCTTGTTCGTACGGTAGACTGACTCGAATTTTGAACCATGAGAACTTAGATGATCTGTCTGCCATTCAATTCGATATTTCTCTCTTTCGCGGAGTATGTTATTTGTTAGAAACCCTAACTGCCATCTCTGGAGTAGACTTCACTATTGAATTAGTCATAGAGATTCGATTTAATGAATTTGTCTTATACCTTGTATTGATCAAGAAACTAGGGAAGCATGTTCTTTTGAGAGAATAAATAAATGGGATAGCCAATGGCCTACCTATATATGCAACAGCAATGTGCAGAGTAGATGAAAATTGGACTGGATATAGAGAAGAGAATTTGTTGATTATAGAGTGCAAAAGTTGTAGAGGCAATTCCTCAGTGAAGGGTCTTGCAGTGAAGTGGTTTCGATATAGGAGCTAAGAAACAAACACTGATGAGGATCAGAGCTTAAAATGTCACAAATGGAAAGATTCATATGAGTGAAAGAAATAAGTTTGAGGGAAAAGAAATGCTTATTTCCTGTCTCAGGCTCTTGATATCAGTTAAAAGATATAACCACAATACTGAGGCATTTTTTTTGAAGTTGGCATCAACATGATGAATTGACAACCGACAGAATTTTCCTTGAAACTAGTGATGCAACATTAAACCTACTGTTGTTCAGTTGCCAAGCCTTTTTCATATAATTTATGGAATGAAGTATAAATCTATCTGCCCTAAAGCAACATAGTAAGATTGGAATTGGTCTAGTATCAAGACTGGAATAAAATAACATGATAAGTGGGATGATTGTTTCAATTGTTAGTTTCACTCAATTGGATAGGGTATATGAAATTGAATAAATATATGACTCTTATCAACGTTCAGAATGTCTTCTGTTCAATGAATCCTGTTATGAGTGAATATGTGAAAAATTATAAAGTTGGATCACCTCATTATTCCACGTGTTGGATTCTACAATGAATGATGAACGAAATGAAGGCATTTGTCCATGGGAATGGAACATTTCAGTTCCAGTAGTCCACCTGTGAATGATTATTCCATTTCAGGCTTCATTCCACCTTACCAAATATACCTTTACATATTCACACGTACTTTGGATCTTGTTCTGTCATCCTGGACCTTTACTTTTAAAGCAGAAGTTTTATTACATTAAGTAGGGTGATCTTCAATATTCACGGCCAAAGATTCTACAAACGATTTATTTTAGATGTTTATTATGTTTTTTTAGCTACGTCATCTTGTTGAAAATTTATGTTACACTTTCGATTCTTCAACCCCTGGAATGATCTCTAAGTCATCCTTTTCATTTTGCCAGATTATTTCAATACATTCAAGGAGCAAATCTCAACTCCTCAAGGATCAGAATGACTGCTCCTGTAGTCACTAGCATTGTTCCATATGCTGGTCCTCTTCATTCTTCCGCCTACTATGTTCGCTTCTACCTCCCACTAAAATTCCAGGGATCCCCTCCGGTTCCCTTGCCCGAGCTAAACCTTCATTCCAATGAATGGGACAGTCATTGCATCGCTGTGCGAAAATTCTCCGGCTTTGCCCGCGATAACAATGTCATCAAGGAAGCAGAGAAGCTTGCCATCAGCTTGAACCAAACTTCTTGGGGTGAGTTCACTTCTGCCGATACAGATGCTTACTCCATCGCACAGTATGATTCACCGTTTCATTTTGTCGGTCGCACCAATGAGGTTTGGGTCAATATTGGAGCTGAAGCACCTGGTTGTGAATTGAACGATGCCTATGCATACTAATTCCTGAAAAACTCATGCTTGAAGCATGATGCTTCTGTGTTTGTACAATATACAGTCTGTGTACATGAACTTTACTATGACAAACTCTCATTTGGCTAGGAGCCAAAGAAATAATATCTCGTTTCTGTACGATCAACCAATTGTTGTAGGATCTCATGTAACCATGACTCTTGTGTGCATGATGATGTGTCAAGAAGCAACGAGTTTTAATGTTGCTAATTGTGTCTTGTATTATGATTGTCTTTTATTAGAAATCTGGAATGGCTTATTAGATGCAAGGGCTTGATCTTTTTGAAATAATTCCAATGAAATGGGTATGAGAAGTGTGTGTGATATTTGGCCAATGTGGGGTTGAAGAAATGGATCGTGCTAACAGTAGATATATTTTTATTTTTTTACTAGTAGAGTTGATCAATGCCCCAGCTACTTCACTTCGGCTAATTGTTCTGAACTTATTTAAATATCTCCATATGGTCTTAGAAATTATGTTCTATTTCATTCTCTACAGAGTTAAACACTACAGTTCTTGGTCTCTGTCGATGCAGTGATTCTTGTTTTCAAATTATATACTAATTGGTAGACAAGTATAATCAATAAGAGTAAAAACTACTGCTAGTTCATACCATCAACTTCTTGATTAAAAATGCATGTAACATGCCAAAAAGGAATTAGCAACACTAGAAATTTATAGCTTGGGCAGGGCAACATAATAATGTGAAACAAACACCACCAATTTGATTCCCTATAATCACATTTTATCATATATTTTAATGTAACATGCAAATTGTTCAAATTGTTGGGCATACAGGTACAGCATTGTAACTATCAAATGATAAGAAACATTGTCTACTCCAAGACAAAATGGGTATAAACAGAGATGTGTATTAAACCCATAGCAGTTTGAAAGATAATTGTACATTAGATACATCAGTCAGTATAACATTATCTGAACGTTTTTCTTACCAGGGAACATAATAGGGTGATTGGGGTTAATTGAATTATCCAGTTAGTAAAATCCTTCTAGTGTCAGATTCAGACTTTGCTGTGGGAAGATCCCTGCTGTGTCTCAATTGGCAACAAAATCCCAGGTGAGGTGATAAGGTGAGATGGCTCTTTCTACCTCCTAAATTAATACTAGACTTCATTGTTAATTGAGCTCCCTTCATTGGATAATGCAGCAACGATCTTATCCTTCATTTGCTGTTCAGAACCTGATGATTTGATGATGAGAGTATGTTGTATACTGTCTCCACCATCAGATACCTTCGACTCTGCTACATCAATCTGTGCATCTTTTAAAGCTTGAAAAACTTTGGAAACGGGATGGGTGTTGAAAGGGGAGCTAACTTGCACGATCACCTCATCTTGCATTGTTTTCACATCGACCTCGGGAGGCTGCATTCGAGCCTCACAATTCACTTCCCCTGATTCCAAGAGTGTTTCCTTCTCCATCTCCATCTCCTTCAATCTGTTTTGGAGCTCAGTGATATACGAAATGGCATCGCCTAGCAAAGAGGCTTTGTCCATCTTTGAAATGTTAGGCACCACCGCTCGCAAAGCATAGAACCTCTGGTTAAGCTTTTCCCTTCTCTGCCGCTCTGCCTCAACGTGATTGAGAGGTTCCTCCCTCCCATTCGCAGGCTTCCTTCCTCTCTTCCTTGGCCGTCGCTCTTCAACCGGGCCGCCGACTCTCTGGTCTTTGCAAGAAGCCTCCATGTTTGTTTGTTCCGTTTCCAATGTTCCAACATTCCCAATCATGGCTTCAGCTCTCAAAGTCCCACCCCCACTAAAATTGATCTGCCTTGGCGACGGCTGGAGCAACAGTTGTGGCTTTAACTGATTCTTCTGGATCGGCAATTGGCCGAGCAGGCGATCTCCTCCTATGTCGCTACTATGGTTACTAACTTCGTTACTAGTGATCAAGATGCCATTGTCGAATTGCTTATGGTCAGAATTCACACTTCGGACATGGTTCCAACTGAAACTCTGCATTCCCTTGTGAACATTAGGAAATAACAACCAATTGTGGCTGCTGCCACTCTTCAAGTTTGTATCCCAAGAATTGTCTTCTACTTTTGCAACCAAAACCTGTTCAGTGACACCAAGATTGAGATCCTTTCCGAAGATCATCGTGCGTGTATCTGATCCATTCTTTTCGATCTTCTCACTGGGTCGGGGCATTTCTGCAGGAATCTTGCCCCAAAACACCGACTTTATCATCTGCAAGGCATCCGGGCTTTCAGCTAGCGATCTAACAGACCCCAATTCGAGGACACCCGTCTCAAATGGAACGACAACGATCGTACGAAACCCTGCCGACGCCGCTAAGAAGCCCCTGTAGCAGTAATCGGAAGGGGAGAGTATCCAGAAGTGCTGACCTGCCGCCAGAGCCTTGCCAGGCGCGCCCTTCCCCGGCGGAAAAGAGAAATACATCGACGCGAGGAAGAACATCTCGGCTTCAGTGACCTGATCGAGACGGATGGCGTAGTTGTCCTCGTCCGATCCGCCGAAGAACACGTGGAGCTTCTGGAGGACGGACCTCCTCATCTTGTGCCGGCACGATTCGTCCTCGCCGGAGGATCTCGCCGACGCGGCAGCGGACGCGGCGCCCTCTTCCCCCTCCCGGGGCTCGCGGCAGGACCCGTCGCCCCAGCCCAGAACGACGTCGCCGGTCTTTGATCGGGAGATCTGCCAAAATATGGCGTAGTTCCAACCCACTCCAGGACGGTCAGGGGGGCCCTCGACGAGGTCGAGGAGGCGGCTCTGGAGGTCGGCCTCCGCGGCGGCGGCGAGACCGTCGGAGCAAGCTTGGCTGTCGGCGAGGTAGTCGAACGCCTCCAGGCCGAGGACGGCCGCCGCCATGGCCTTCTCCTCTTCGCTCCACGTCGATTCCGCCATGGGAGTTCCCAAATTTGGAAACTTTGGATCGAACAAGGCGGAATTTGGAGGGCACGGACTCAATCCATCGATCGACAGATAATCGATTTGAGGTGGGCAAGTGAGAACAGTAGTAGGGTTCGGGCATTTGGGGATCTAATTACGTACTCCGGGATCCTATCAAACTATTCTACATTTCATTTTTCAAACTATCCGTCGGACGGAAAACACGTGTTTCATCTAACGAATATAACGGTCCGGAATTATTACGATGATTTTTGTACAACGTAACGTTGGAGGGGATCCAGACACTTTCTTTTGTGTGGGATCCAAAATTGGACGACGCTTAGGATAACGACGATGGCCATTAATTGACGGTACGATGATTCAACGGTACCTGGAAGCCGGCTTCAGCCGAGCCCAGCCGAGCCGAGTGAGCCTATGTTTAAAGGATGACGGTGTAAATAAATACTTAAGGTCATAATTTAAAAAAAAATACTTTTATTTTCATTATTACCTATATTAAAACAAATATTAAAAAGGGATCTATCTTAATTTCCTATTTAAAAGCATATTTTTATTAGATTGATTTTAATTTTAGTGATAACTATTTAAATGTTGAACGAAATTATTTTAGTATTGATTAAAATTTCTCAAATATTAATTAAAATTACTTTGAGGTTAATCAAAATTATTTAAATATTTAGCTAAAACTATTTAAATTACTATCCATTCCATTAAAACTGTTCTAATATTAATAAAATTACTCTAATATTATTATTATATTTTAATATTGTTTAATTAAAACTTTACAACACTAATTAAAATTTATTAAAATTACTTTAATTTTAATATAAAAAAATTAATATTGATCAAAACTATTCTGATGTTAGTAAAGGTTATTCTAATTTAATTATATCATAGTAATTCCAATAGACCTATTCCAATAGTATTAAATTGATCAATTAAATAGAATATTTTATTTTAAAAAAAAAGATAGAGTACTCATTTGATAATTTTTAAATATATAATGTTTTAATAATAATAAAGAAGGAGGGAGTGCTCGGCGGCTCAACCCGAAGCCACCAAAGCTTGTCGTCCTACTCCTACCCACGTTTCAACGTTCCTCCATCTCGTCCATTCATATCATGGATTGAGTAGATCGGACGGTTCACATGCTGAGTCATTAGCGAGTCACGGGGCCGGGAGACGCCAGCATCCGACGTACAAGTAGTTATAGGTCGACACGTGGTAGTCAGGGTTCATCATGCAATGCACGTGAGGGAAACACGTGAATGGGATTATCATAATTTAATGCCAGGGTAGTAATTTAATACGGTGTGAGGTTCACGTTTATATATATATATAAAATAGAAGGGCCTAGTTTCTAACGGTGAAATTCTAAAAAAAATCCATTTAGTTTTGAGATTTTCTAAAAGACACATTTATTTTTTATTGTACCCCTCCCCAAGACCCCAACCATACTACATTCAAAAAAAAAAAAAATAATATCATTATAATATTAGTTTTTAAAGAACATCAACATAATAATGAACCTATGGTGCAGTAGAAAGATACTTAGTTGTTATCGAAATATTTACGGTTCAATTTCTAATTACGATGTATTTACAGGATGGATCGCTCACAATGAGTACTTTTCGATTTATCCTTATAATTAATAAAAAACTTTCATAAAACCAAATCGATCACCCCATATTCTCCTAAGTTGATTAATCATTTACATTTTAAAATTAACACTACTTTGATATTACATAAATTCTAAAATCAACGTCATTATCATATTGTATAAAATTTAATATTGTTGTTTTTTGAAATTTAGTACTGCCTTTTAAGAAATTCTACATTTTAAATTCGC
>JBAMIE010176701.1:0-13994 GCA_037177295.1 Kaempferia parviflora | reverse complement strand
AATATATTATTTTGATTATTATATTAATTTAATATTAATATTAAATATATTATATTAATATAATAATAATTATTATTAACATATTATATAAATATAATTATTATTATTAATATTAATATATTATATTTATATTATTATATTATATTTATATTTATACTATTTTATTATATTAATATTATTGATATATTATTTTAATATTAATATTAATATTAATATTAATATATTATTTTGATTATTATATTAATTTAATTTTAATATTAAATATATTATATTAATATAATAATAATAATTACTAATTTATTATATTAATATTAATAATTTTAATTTTAATTTTATTAATATATTAATATTAATATTATATAATAATGATAATAATATATTAATTATATTAATAATTAATATATTAATATAATAATATATTATTATTATTATATAATATATTAATTATGCATATTTTTGAGTGGTAAATTGATATTTAATTAATCTATAAGGTTATTTTTGTCTCAATAAGTAAATATTAGGGGGTAATTTGGTCAAAAAAATTCCTTAACCCCGGAATCAAGAATAACCTCCACTTCTCCGAGGTTTTCCGATTCCTGGTTATATGCCCAAATTGCTGATGTGTCAGGCATGTATCATGACTTGGGAATCACTGATTACTTAAACCAAACAAGGTTTTTGTTGATGACCTTGGATGGATAACCAAGGTAATCTCTGATTACCCTGAACCAAACGCGCCCTTATAGTTAAGAACTCACCTTTTTACCACGTAAGGACAGAACCTATATCTCATCGCTATTGTCTACCAATTGAATATATCACAATAAATAATCTTTAAAAATTCTAATGCAACCAGAAAGAATGAGTCGATGCTTTGTCATCCAACAACTTCTGTACGGTTAATTATATTAATATATTGTTATACTGTTACAGTATAATTAAACTAATTAAGTGTTGACATCTATCGATTAAAATGATCTTTAAAGGAGTTTGTAATATAATCCACGTCTGAGCTCATCAGTCTCATGCTAATTAACAACTTAATTATATATTTATATCTAATTAATTAGCTAATTAACACAAATCACGTGTTAAGCAGTTTTTCTTTCTGACGCAGGAATCCACTTGCGAGCTCAACTTTTATTCTCAGCCGTAGATTACCTCTCAGACACCGAACCCCAAGAATCTAATCCAACGGAAGAAACGACGCCCGCATATTGTTTTTCGGCGCTGGGATTCCGCTGGACACCACGGGAGAGTCATTATGCACCACGGAAGCGTTAGCTTGTACTTCGAGAACAATTTAGTCGAGCAGGGAGATTCTTGAGCCTTTGATCTAACGGCTAGGGTTTCTCACAGCGCAGTGGGTTCGGATAGTGATTGTTGATCCGCAAGAGCAACGGACCTTTCAATTCCTGGTTTACGGAGGAGATGAGCCAGTCTGCCAATTGCGAGCCAACAGCTTGGGATCAGCGGAGCGAGGGAGGAGGCCGAATGGCTTCCGTTCTTCGGAAAAATGCGTTGATCTCATTGCTGTTGATTGCCCTAATTCTTGTTATTGTTGCAGGTAATCGATTTTTTTTTTTTTTTTTGTCGTCGATTTGTTTTATTATGATTTTCGTTTTTTTTTTAATTTTTATTTTTGAAAGTTTCGGCTTTTTATCTGGGCAATGGAAGGTTTAGAGGCGGAGAGCATTGGAGACGAAGGGAGTGAGTTGTTGAGAGAGATTCTTAGGGATGAAGCGGTGGAAAGGATCAATCAGCTCGCGAAGGTGCGGAAAGTTTCCTTTTTTATCTTTGTTTTTGTGTTCTTACAGTCTTCAATAACGTTAGATGGATTTGGATGCCAGTAATAGAAGATTCGTCAAAAATATTCTTTAAAAATATTTATAAAATCTGTGATGCGATCTGGCCGCGGTCCTAGAGGTTGTCAAGAAGATTCTGCTTGAGTGAATTTTTCATTATTTATTGGTGAAGTCAACATCGAACGCTTTGTACGTGTATACCTCGCCGTTGGTCCCTTGCTCTTTACATATTTTAGCATTTAAAATTGATCTACAATACTGGTAACAAAGTGTTGTACGTGTTCTTGAAATTCCATTCACAAAAACAAGTATGATATAAAACCAAAAAAATGATATGTTCTTGATTGCTTGTAAATAATTATATGTTCGCTTGTGTGATGTGTTGAAATAGGCCGTTCTTGTGCCAATGTTGTTGTGCTCTTGTTGTCTGGCTGATTACACATATTGATGCCAGTGATTGTATGACTTTGATGGTTGATGTGGACATATGGTTACTTTAGTTGTTACGAGATCCATCATAAGAAACTATTTGATATTGAAAAGTTGATTCTTTTGAACAGATATCTGATGCTGATGGATATCTTGAGAGGACATTCCTAAGTCTAGCCTCAAGGAAAGCTGTAGAACTAATAATCAAGTGGATGCAAGATGCTGGGTTGAGGACGTATTATCTGACCTTTCTGCTTGACATCATAGTCTCTTGATATGAGCATCTGACTTAATAGTTTTGGCATTTAGGTGGGTTGATCAAATGGGAAACATACATGGCCGAATTGAGAGTGTTAATAGAACTGAAGAGACCTTGTTAATTGGATCTCACTATGTAAGACTTCATGAACATCTCTTATCCCTTTGTGTTTTTGAGTATTGTGAATAGAATACTCATTTTTATAGGGTTTCCTGGCTGAAACAGGACACTGTTGTTGATGCTGGAAGGTTTGATGGATCATTGGGCATTATATCTGCAATCTCTGCTTTGAAAGTTTTAAAGATAAGTGGGAAATTGCTCAAACTCAAGAGACCAGTAGAGGTTAGTGTATCTTTCTTTGTTGTTTGTTCATAACATTATAAATTGCTGATATATGTAAGAATGCATGCCAATATAATGTAATGAAAGAGTATACAAGCTATAATCCTCTTTGAAACTCATCATTCTTTTTGTCATCTGCTCGCAATTAGCTGATTTAAAATACTATCATTATTTTTTAAACAAGCACTTTTATCTAATTGACGAATCCCCTCACTTTATTTTTCGCATTTATCTTTAGTATTATAGATGTTAGAATGGTACCCCTTAGACTATTTTTCTCCTTGTAATTGTGCTTTAAACCATTTAAGGTGTTAGCACCTCTTATCAGTTGGACATGAATCTTATTCTCCATTTCAACTCAATATTGTAGCATCCTCTGCTCAAACTGCCATCACCCATCTTCCTAGAGGAGATAACACTAATGCCAATCTATAACCTGTTCATCGTGCTATAATATTATCACTATATACATATAACTAGCCCCCAGAGCATAGCTGAGTTGGTACCCAAGTGGTAGACTTGCATTAATGGGCAAGGGTTTGAGTCACGGCTACGACAAATAACCCTTCCACTTAAGGGTCACTCGGTACTTGATTTACCTCCTTTAATCTCACCGTGGGGTCGGCGATGAAGGGTGCTTAGCGTGAGCATTATCGATAACATTTTTGCATCACTATATACATAGAACTCCATGGATAACCTGTACCCTTGCCACAGCCATATCATTCTTCTTGGAGGAGAATTAGGTCATTTTTATGCAAGTAATGATCAGTATATGTTAAGATAGTTGCCCTAATTTAGATGCATGATCATGTCTTAATATATTCGTTAGTTTGTTAACTAAAGTGAAGGTTATTTTGATCAAAACATGACCTTTTTTGAATAAGCACAATTTGCCAAAATCAAAATCGTTGAACCAACTAATGAATGTTAGACAATTGTTGAGGTTAAATTAGAAACCAATGACTAGAACCTATCTCACATTGGTTCGAGATGAAACAAAAACTGGATGAAAAAGATGTTCCATCATATTTACGAATCAATTGCATGGTAAATGAAAATTTATAATAATCTTTTTTAATTATAGTAGAATATAGATGACAATTTGAAAAGTTATGCAGACATAATATTAGGAAAATGCACCTTTAATTGTTTATGATTTATGAGAGGACTTAGGCATAAAATTCAAAGGGAAGACATTTTTTTTTTGTCTACTTTAATAGAGGAAGCTTTTTATATACAACCACGAGCAAAACAAAAAAAATTATAGTGTATACTGCTCTGTAGAATATCCCAAAAGAGAATACCTAAAGGCCCTATTGGCCTAAATATAAAAAGCATGTAACTTAACCATAAATGTATCTTGCAACAAGTTGGTTCTTTAAAGAACATGCCCACCAACTTATTATAAACAATCTTACAATCTCACCATGTGATACCTCTCCTAATCTCACCAAGTGATATCTTTCCTGGAATAAAAAATACCTAATTGAGCCTAGGACGACCTTAGAAGATTGTCTTGATGACTTTACCTTAGAAGATTTCCTTCTAAACTTAACCCTTATAAAAGAATATCTAATATTACTGATCATGACTTAATTTTACATATCATAACTCCATTTTACCCTAAGATACCAAAATAGGAAATTGAAAAAAATGAAATAAAGATGCAGGACAACCATTTGAAAATGAACATATTAGTTTAATTACGAATCTAAGCTCATCTGCCTAGGGAGTTGATTTTCTTGTGTACCAGCCACCATCCTGAAACTTATATTGAGCTGATATGGGAGATGTATTCTGATACATAAAAAGAACTTGTACTAAGTAAATAATTACTACAAAATACTTAGTGCTATGATATATTATTTTTTCAGATTCATGAAGTTTGAATTCTCTCATACTTCTAAGTTCTAACATCTACTCTAAAACCTGTATCCCCATTTTATTAAGAGTATCTCATTGAGTGAAAATTGAGTCTTCATTTTTTTTCATGTTGACTTTGTTATAGGTTTCCCTTTTATGCTAATGTTCTTATCATTTTCAAACTCCTCGAGAATTGTGGATATGCAAACACCATTTTTGCAGTGTTAGTTGTGACATTTTCTTATTCATTGAAAGAGACAAATGAATAGGAAGAAGATGCCAACAAAGTTAATGTTTAGTTCCTCAAGAACCAAAACAAGAAACCAAAAGGAGATACATGAGTACCTTAGTATTGGTAATGACGACCAAGGAAAAAGTTAATTAAGGAACCAAGCTAAACAGAGTTGGCGAAACAATTATTAACGAGAGCAAAAAACAAAACTCTCCTAGAGTCAAGTTCTAATTGGCAGAGGAGATGATAATTCATATGAAGAATTTAATTTCAAAAGATCTAGACTTTGTAAAAGCTCATTTTGGTAGATCCTTTATATTTAACAGTTAAGGTAATTGGGGTAGATTTTATTTAGTCATTATCTTATTTAGAGAAGAAGATATTGGACAAAAATCAAAAGGCATCTTTGCGTTTTGAAATTGTTGATAGACACTCCTTTTAATTTATTATTGAAAGGTTGCCCCACTAAGTGTATTATGCAAAATTTACCCTTTTAATCTCATTGCACCCTCACTTGCCCACCCAAAAAAATTAAACCATCCACCCAACCGTTCTAACCCGCTTGCTTAAGTAAACTCATGCTACATCAATTATAAAATTTTAAAAAATATATAGAGAGCAAAGTGATATAAATTTTATAATATAAATTTTTAATTTTTAATATGAATTACAAAAATAAAAAAAATAAAAAAATGTTTATTTAAATAACAAATATCAAATATAAATTTTGAACAAATTATTTTTTAAAAAAAGGAAATATAAATTCAAAAATTAGATAATTTTAGTTAATATTGGCTATATAGCAGCAGATTTATCAAAATTAAACATGTAGCAATTTTGATGGAGTTGTCTTAATCAAAACTTTTTGGCCAAAAGTGTTATATAACTATTTTCACATAGTTTGGTTATTTTGAAAGTAGTGAAAATTCCAATGACTTCTTAGAAGGCATATAGCTATTCAAATTCAAAATTTAAAGAAAATAACCATGTAACAATTTTGACAAAGCTTTTATATGACTATTTTTAGTCAAATTTTGAATTTCAATTTACCTGAATATATGGTCATTTTCTCCTTAAATTTTAAATCTAAATAGATATATCCATTTTAGGGAACTATTGTTGTCCACTCATGCTTTTAAAATAACCAAATAATCTAAAAATAATAACATTTTCAATTTTAGTTAAAATTTTAATTTGAATAGATAGATGCATTTTAGTACCATTCGAGTCCACCCATGCTTTTAAAATAACAAAAAAAAAAAAAAAAAAAATCTAAAAATGACTATATAGCAATTTTGTCCAAAGCTATTACATGGTTATTTTCTCCTTTGAAATGACTATATATCCATTCTAATGGCCATTGGAGTTCACTTATGATGTCAAAGTGATCAAACGACTCAAAATAGTTTACTAAATATCTATTTTTTAAATCTAAAATGCACTTTTAAGGTGGCCATTGCAGTCCACCTATACTTTCAAAGATACCAAACAATTAAAAAACGGTCACCTAGTTTTTCCAAAATTACTTACATGAGCAAACGACTATATGCACCCTTAGAGGTGGAGTCCACATGTTTTTAAAATGATCAAACAACTAAAAAATGATCATGTAGTAATTTTGAATAAAATTGTTATGATGATTTTTAAATCAAATTTTGAATCTGAAATATATAGATATATTCATTGGAATCCACCCAAACTCTCATAGTTACCTTAAGAATCAAAAATAGTTTTGGTCAAAATTGCTATTTGAGTTCAATTTTGAATCTGAATAGATAAATGTATTATAGGATGCTATTAAAATCTACACATATTTTTAAAGTGACCAAATCCATGTAGCAGCTTTGCAAAAATTGCTACACTACACATGATTTCAAAGTGAACAAACGACTCGAAAATAGTCAGGCTTGTTCAAAATTGTTACAAGGATTTTAGCATTTCTAACCACGATTGCTACATGGCTAGTTTTGACAAAAATTATCACACTTTCAAATTTATACTTCACTTACTTATAAACTTAGAGAATTTATATCATTTTGATAATTATTATTTTTTTAGAAGTTTAATTTACATTTTATGATATATTTTAAAAATTTATAACTCATGCAGTAAATTTTTTTAAAAAAATTGCTGATTTTTTTTATTACTTTTCTCTCTACTTAAAAAAATATATATATATTATATATATATATGATTTTATAATTCATGTATGAATTTTAACTAAAAGTGATGTATGATTTTGCTTAGGCATGCATGTTAGACCAATTCGGCAGCTTGTCTGCTTAATTTGAGCGACTAGGGGAGTGTGTTGCATGAGGGTAAAGCAGGATTAGAAGGGTGAATTGGTAGAATATATCAAGTGAGTTGCCCTTTTGATGATAAATCAAAAAGGGTGCTGCTATGATAATTCGGTAAAATGGGACACCCCGTTGATTTTTGCTAGAAGATTTATTTGTTTGATTGTGTCCTTTTGAACATAGAATATTTGGTTTATTTTCAATTTTATTTGGGTTATAGTCTTTAAAAGGGATCACAATCCCCCATTTGTTAATCGAGGAGGGGGAGATGGCACTTCTGTGAGGGTATCGAAGGTAATAACTAATCTTAGCCCTCCTTGGCCATAAGGGTCAGATAGTTAAGATGTGAAAGTGCCTCCCGATGCACTAGGATGATTCCAAAGATATACCTTCCTTGCCTTCAAAGCAAACAATCTATTTAGATTTTCTTTCTTTATTACTGTTACCTCCCTCGTTGCTAGTCAGGGAGGGATTCTTACATTTTAATGATATTTCTTTTTGTCAGTTTATTCTATGCATAATTGTTGTTTCTCATGTGGCATTAATAATATTTTCTAAAGCTTGAGGAAATGGGGATTAATCATATTCTTTTATCCCTTCACTAATAATTGACCTTGATGATTCTTCTAGCCTACTCATAATTACTATTGATTTTACTGTTCCATATTGAGACAATGCTTTATCTTGATGTCTATATTGCAGAGAGTTTACCAATAGGTTCTCATTCTCCAGCACATTCCAATCTTCTAGCTTTGTAGCTTCTGGAGAATCTTGTAGTTTTGAAGGTTGAGGCCCATACCCTTTATCCTTCACGCACTTATTATGACCTAGCCAATCATTTGCCCATTTGTTGGTAAAATATGCTTTGGTTGTTTCTCCTCTTACAGCTTCCATTATTTTTGCCACTGTCCTAGTGATATCTACCTCCAGGTCTTCTCTTTATGCTAATACTACATTGACATCAGGTGTGGCATCTTGCTACCTTTTGAACTGCTTTTCTCACCTCATCCATTACACCTTATTAGTGGCACTGTCCTGGTCACTCAATTTTGAGATGGTGAAATGTCTTAGCTTTAGAGTTAGATTCTATTTTTGTTTTGAGGCTTGTAGTGTTAGGTAAACATCATTTTACTTCTTTCCTCTGAGAACATAAATGAAAAATTCTTCTTTTGCTCATGTAGTCTTACTTGAATTCAGGTTCAATTTGCTGTTGTACTTGTTCATTTTGTATTATTCTCATTCAATGCAAAGCAGAGTGTAGCAATGGCTCAAACAATTTTTTGTAAGATGATGCGACTACTTGCACTCTTGGAGCAGTTTGGATTTAAGCTATATATATTCTATGATTATGCACTTTGATGACCAAGCTTCTATCAGCATTGCCAACAAACATATTGAAACGTTTTTGCCACTTCAGAGAGATGTTGTGATAACTAAGAACTTTTCTTTATCAGTTTTTAAGATTAACTTGGTAAAATTTTCCTCTAGACCACTTAGATTACTGTGAATTTCAAGCTGGAAATGATTGATATATATTCTCAGATTGAGGGTTGTGTTTTTAAAAGCAAATTATTGTTATTTTAATTTCTTTTTATTCATTAGATTAGATCACATGAGGTGGGTGCATCATAGCATCTATTAATAACTGAATAACACCATCTTATCCTCAGCTACAAGTTAGACTAGAGCGAATACTTAACTAAATTTTCAATATGCTTAAAAGTTTCTTTTTGATTTCTTGAGCGGCTGAACCTTATAGCCTCTAGGAAAATGAAAGATTTTGCCTCTTCTACCAATCACTAGGTTATATGTACAACAGAAGTGAGGATCTTTCAAAATATGATTTTTTTTTTTTTTTTGATGCCTATCAATTCATTAATCTTCTTCAGTCAACAATAATGACATTGGTTTTGCTTGAAATAAACAATATTGATGTTTGTTTAGTGTATTTGATGAATCCCTTGAGTCTTGTTTTTAGCATAATTTCATTATATTTTATTCTGGCTTCATGGATTCAAAACCTAAACTAAAATCTGTCTTTTTTCATTGGTTTGTGTAAATCTAGATCATTGCATTTAGTGATGAGGAGGGCGTAAGGTTTCAGTCTACATTTCTTGGCAGTGCAGCTATTGCTGGTCAGCTCCCTGCATCAGTGTTGAAAACATCTGATAAGAAGTGATTTTCTCAACTACAACTTGTTTCATCTTCATCCATTACTTATCCCACTTCCTGATCGTGCAAAACTTCTAGTGGTGTCACAATTCAAGATGCGCTGAAAGCAAATTCTTTTGAAGGCACTGATGGAAGTCTTCTTCAGGTCAAGTATGATCCTGAATCTGTGTGGGGTTATGTGGAGGTGCATTCTAGCTACACAAGTTCTTTATTTTCTCTCATATTCTTTGTTTGTTTTAAAAGACATTTTTGTATGACTGGCATTATGTGAAAAATACTTGGGTTCTTTTTTTTTGCCACAGGTGCACATTGAACAAGGTCCTGTATTGGAATCTCTTGGTTATCCTCTTGGCATTGTCAAAGGAATAGCTGGACAAACACGATTAAAGGTATGCATAATATATCATTTTCTTTGGCTATAAACTATAGTACAGGTAACATAATCATTCAAGTTAACTTCTCTTGTCTGAATAGGAAATAGATCTTAAAAGAAGTTCCAGTATCCAAAATGTGGACTGATTAGCAAGTATATTCATATCAGAACATAAGTTACCTTGCATTGCAAAGCTGAAATTTCTCTCATCAGTAGAAAAAGCTCATGGATTACATGCAGTAGAGAAAGATTTTGCCCATTATAGTGCAGGTTGATATCTTTGCGCCAAGAAATGAATCATAAAAGTAGTAAAGAGTTCCAATATTAGTGCAGCTAGTTCTTAAATATCTCTCTTTTTACGCAGAAACTAGAACTTGAAACTGTAGTTGATGCTGACCTTGGTTTTTTTTTTTTGGTGTATGACTTCGCTAAACTAGGACTATTATTGTACCTTTTAGTTGTATGCTCTTTTTATGATTAGTTTGTCTCTTATATTCAGTTTTGACCATCAAGCTCATTGTAACTTATGCTATGATTAAATGCTTATGAATTACGAAGAAGTTTGATCTCCACCTCATCAAAAACTCAGTTTGCCTCCTTAAATATAACTTTTACTAATCAATTTCTTAAATTAGAACAAACATCACTTTGGAAATTGCTCAGGGGCTAAGCTTAGTATGATTAATCAGAAAGTGGCTATATACTTCTGTCTCCCTATATGTTCTACTCAAGTGAATATTTATCCTCCAATGTAGCTGCCAAGTAATAGATGGAACATCTACTTTTCAGGTAAAAGTAACTGGTTCTCAGGGGCATGCAGGTACTGTTCCAATGCTAATGCGTCAAGATTCATTAACCGCAGCAGCTGAACTTATTGTAAATCTGGAGAGTTTATGCAAATATCCTGATAGAGTCTTCACCTGCAACGAGCAGTGTGGATGCTATAGCAAAGAATCCTTTTCAGGATTGGTTTGCACAGTGGGGGAGATATCTACCTGGCCGGGCGCAAGCAATGTCATCCCAGGCCAGGCAAGTTACACACTTCAATCACGATTCGTACCTCCATAATGGACCAATTTATGATAATTTGATGTTTGATTTTTGCAGGTAAACTTCACCATTGATGTACGAGCAATGGATGATGAGGCAAGGGAAGTTGTAGTTTCAGAATTTTCACGCCAAATCTATCAACTATGTGACAATCGGATGGTTAACTGTACTATCGAGCGTAAGGTACAGGATTTGCCCTTCCTAGTTTTGTTTAGAAAGTTACGTTAACACACCAGTTCCATCAGCATAATGCAGGGGCAGTACATTGCGACTCTGAGCTAAGTCGACAACTCAAACAAGCAGCTCACTCAACAATGAAGAAGATGTCGAGCAAAATCATTAGGGAAGTGCCGATACTGATGAGCGGAGCGGGGCATGACGCAATGGCAATGTCTCATCTTACCAAGGTAACTCTCTGTGGTCATCAAACAATGAAATCATCACTACAATCATCATTTTTATTCAATCTTGTTGGTATTAAAGCAGGTGGGGATGGTGTTTGTTCGATGCCGTGGGGGTATCAGTCATTCTCCTGATGAATATGTAATGGATGATGATGTCTGGGCTGCTGGTCTTGTTCTAGTAAATTTCCTCCTCGACCAACAAGTAATTGACGGTCATGAGCTCATAGAAAGACTGATGAGATGTGGCTTGTAAAGCTGTTGCCTCACAGTGGACCATGAAAGACTTGTGCAAATGCAATGGGTACTCAAAGTTCTCGGGCACTGTTTGAGTCAGTGATCTGATGAAAAGAAGAATCAGATCTTCATTAGCTTGTAAGCAACAGTAGTCTCTTTATCATCATTGTTACTATTGTACATACACATAATATTTTTAAACTTTACATGGTTTCTTTCTTAGTGTTGTTAAAAACATAAAAAGTAGAAAAATAGTGACAAGTGGGAGGAAAAAAGTTGTCGTCAAAGGTTCTATGCCATTCTATTTGTGAACTGACATCCACCCAGGTCTGATTTCAAGTCACTAGGGTCAGTAAAAATTCAACAAAACCGAATTAATTGAATTTTATTCGGTTAATTTAGTTTTTATTTTTTTTAATTTGGTTTTTATTTTTTTAATTTGATTTGGTTTTTAGTTAATTCTGTTGGATTTTAAAATTCACAATTTGGTTAAACCGAATAAGGATATTAATTTGATTATTTTAAATTTAAAAATGTAATTAATTAAATAAAATTTAAATTTGATTAATTCGGTTGAAAACCGAATTAAGAGATATTTAATTGGTTCGGTTTATTTGGTTTTCTAGAAAAATTTGGTTGGTTCGAAAAAATTTCAATTAGTTTCTTTTCAATTCGTTTAGTTCAGTTCAATTTTAATCGAATGCTCAGCCATACAAGTCATGCCTTCAAGATTCTAAACCCTAACTCTCACATATGGCCAGCAATTAGGCTAACACTATCGAGAATACGATCAACACTATGACACTTCATGTTATAGCTCTAAGGTCATTTATGCCTCCCTCATGTCTTGATCATTTGCACTTATAGCTAGTAGCCACCCGTGATTTAACTCATCCGTATTGGCCTTGGGACGAGTTGGCGAGGGCACTGAGGCGAGCGTATTCGCCTTTTGCCACTCTAAGGTCGTTTATGCCTTCCTTTTAGAACATCGCTAGTTGATCGGAGCTCCTCCAGCGGGGCGGTTCGTTGCTCTTTGATGTGGTGTGGGAAATCATCAAGTAGACCTATGAAGTGATCAATTCTTGAAGACCCAACAAACTGAACCAAGCACTAGTCTATTGAGTCACGACTAAAGTTAAATCAAGATTTAGGACTAGCTAAAATGTTGATTTCTAACAATGTTCTTAATTTTACTTTATCCCAATAAAGTTTGCACAACGATCCTACTCGACTTGATAAGTAATTAACAAATTACACCCTAGATTTGAACCACTTGCAATGCTTTTAAGTAATTAAATTAAAGCCTATTTAACAGTCTCTTTATCTCACTCCCCCTTTATCAAATCAAGAAAAAGGAATATGATGGATGCATCCTATTTATTAATTATGCAAAGATGCTTTCCAAAAGCATGTTGATCATCATTATTGTGGTCGTATGGGAGTTCACACTACAATTCTAAGTTAGTTAAGCCTTCATTAATTAGTTTTCATCCTTGTATTTAAAATGGAGAATTAATATCAAATAAAATGAGAATGCTCAGGCAGTGAGAGTGCCTAAGCCTAATAATTAGTTGGTATAGACCCTAAGAGATATTGTCAAGGTCTTAAAGTAAAATTTGTCTTCATTGAAAGTAGAAACTCGAAACTTACATTGTGTGTTACCTAAACAAATACAAAATGGAGTGGTCCAACAGTTCATATCACATTAAGCTTAATGTAACTAATAATGATTTGATTTAGTGGTATTTTGTAAACTTTGCCATAATAAGTTTTATTTTTTATATTTTTTTTTACATTGTCTTTGTAATGAAAAACTTCTCAATGATACCAAAGCAATCAAGAAACTCCTATGGTAAGAGATAACCATGTTTAAAGAATTTTTTAATTGTCTACAAATTAAATGTTAATGTTAATAAGCATTAATTATCATTTGCATACCATTTCCTTTGAAATTTTAAATGTTATTTTGAATCATTCTTTTTGTAGGTTTTAATGTTTGGAAACATAGAACAATGTTTTGATAAAAAAATATTATTGCATGAGGTAGAGTTGTATAAATGCTGTAATTCTTAGACTGAAATAATGTAAGAAAGAGACATGAATAAGAAAACCATATAAAAATTCAAAGGGAATATAAAATGATAGTAATTCATGTCAAAATTTAATAATAATAATAATTTTTGAATATTCAAATCATATGCAAAATAATTTTTATTTATTAAAAAAAATATTCTAATCTAAATATAAATTACCAGAGTTAAAATCGATCTCTTTTCATATATAAGATATCTATAATTTTTATTGATATTTTCGGTGTCCTATTGATAATTTAATTTCAATGGTATTTATATTCAGCTAACTAAATGTTATCATTTAGTTTAAGTGTGACATTGAATTTTTATATTAAATTGAAGTTTTATATTTTAAATATATGTCTTCATTTAATTTAGAGGAGGATATATTCTAATGTGTCTTTAATTTGTCATTTGTAATATATATGTCCACATCCTTAATGCCTAAGTTTTGACATG
>JBAMIE010176691.1:0-13994 GCA_037177295.1 Kaempferia parviflora | reverse complement strand
AATATCACTTCCCTGTGGATACGATAAATCTTTTATATTACTTCGATATTCCCATACACTTGTGGGTGTATCACTTTACAATGATATTTCAAAAAAAAAAAATTGGGATGTTTCATCCTCACCTATCCGATTCCTCCCAGGAGAGTTTACCTTTTGCCACCCGGTCCTCCAGACCATTTGGACTTTTACTCAGTATCCGAGACCTCAGGACTTTCCACTGGACGTCCGACCCCCGATCCATCCAGTCTTTCACCTGATGTTCGCGACCATCAGGATTTTCAAGTACGTCCGATCCCCGACCCATAGGATTTCTCACCTATTGTCCTTGACCTACCAAGACTTCCTTACCTAGACGCAACTAGAACTTTTCATAATCTAAAATTATCTTCTCCTAGAACATAAGGTTACCTCCTCTGGGATTTTCCACTTGCATAATATCACTTAGGACTTTTCTTATACACTTAGTTCAACTTGTTAGATCAACAACAAACCTTAAGTTTGAACCGTTTATAATTATCAAAACCTAGGTTCTAGTATCGGTGCACCCTGTACCAACAGAAAGGCCGATCGGGAGAGTGGGGAGTAGAGTCCCAAGTGAGTCCGGTCCGAGCCGGGAATAGGGCCCTTAGAATCGGGAGAATGGGGAGCAAAGCCCTGAGTGAGTCCGGTCTAAGCCTAGAATAGGGATCTTAGTGAGTTTGTCCGATCAACAAGGCTGATTGGGAGAATGCGGAACGAAGCATCAAGTGAGTTTAGTCCAAGCCGGGAATAGGGCTTTTAGAGAGCCTGTCCGATCGGCAAGGTCGATTGGGAGAATGGGGAAAAGAGCCTTGAGTGAGTCCGGTCCAAGCCGGTAATAAGGCCCTTAGAGATCCTGTCCGATCGGTAAGGTTGATCGAGAAAATGGGGAGCAGAGCCCCGAGTGAGTATGATCCGAGCCAGAAATAGTGCCCTTAGAGAGTCGGTCCGATGGGGAGAGTGGGGCCTTGCTAGGCCAACTATTCAACTTTATAACCTACTTTGGGCTTTGATTGCCACCTACATACAAATGTCTTGACCCTGTATCGGTAGGTAAATTATAGGGGACATTTTGCTTGGCACAACGACTATTTGCATGGAGCACAATGTTGTTACTATTGATAAGAGTTAAAGTACTACTACAATATTATATTGATTAATATTTACCAGAGAGAGATGAAGTGTACATATTGTAAGAGCATCTACATTCACGTTAATGTGTGAATATTATAACACATTGTTGGTGTTCAAACCAATACATCATGATGTTAATGCCAACTGGGCATTGCACGTGTTCAAGTAATTGAACGTGTTCAATTGCTTTGTTTATAAAAAAAAAAAAGGTTTTATTTATTAAAAAAATTCACCTGGTGCATGCATAGATACACCAAGTAAGTTTATTAAAAAAAAAATAAAAATTAAAAAAATCAACAAATAAAATTGAATTGGTAGTATATTTTTGATGAGGTTAAAAAAAAGTAAACGACTAGTTAATGGTTTGTAGATGCACACAATGACTAGTAAATCCATGCAACGACTAGTTAATGATTATTTTAATAAAATAATGGATGTTAATGTTAAAATGAATGTCAGAATCAATATGTTAATTTAATGTGTATGTAATATGCGGACTCTAGCTACAATAATGAGTGTTAATGTTAAAGTGAATGTGAGAGAATTAATATGTTAATATAATGAGTATGTGACATGTGTAACCTGTTCTTTTTTATGAGGTGATGGATGTTATAACACTCACCAATGTGAACTATAAGGGCATCCACATTAGTGAGTGTTATAACATCCACCATCTCATCAAAAAAGCATGAGATTTATATGCCATATACACATTATATTAACATCTTCATTCTCTCACATTCATTTTAATATTAACACTCATTCTTGTGAGGTCCACTTGTTACGTATACATTATATTAAAATATTCATTTTCTCACATTCATTTTAATATTAACACTTATTATTCACTCATTCATCTTTATTCTTATTTTATATTAAATAAATATAAATATAACTTTATTTACACAATTTAAATGATTATTATTTAAAATAAATATTATTATTATTTTAAATATATTTATTACATAAATATATATATATAGAAAATTATGAGTGGCATTTATTTAAAATTAAAATATTATTATAAATTTAAAAGGAAAGAGTACAACATATAAAAAATTCACACTTGCGTAAAATTAAAAAATAATATATAAATTAAACGTAAAGAGAAATTATAAAATATTAATTCAAGGATTATTATTGTATTGTAACCAAATATGTTAAACTAAAAATCACATTCAAGGATTGTTGTGAATTTTAGGAAGAAACATTTTCTAAAAAAAATTAAAAAATCCTCAGTTATTTTCATCTATTTCAGAGGAAAATAGTAGAGAAAAGATTTTTAGAAGGATTTAGATGTTTGTATGATTGAAATAAGTTATGTAAGATGATGAGTATTTATAGATGAAAAATTAATTTTTTGAAATTAAAATAGCCATTAACTGGCCGTTGTGTAGATTTATTAGCCATTACTAGCCATTGTGTTGATCTACTAGCCATTTACTAGCTGTTTACTTTTTTTTTAACCTCATTAAAAATATACTACCAATTTAATTTAATTTATTAATTTAAAAATTTAAAAATTAAAATATAAAATTAAAAATTAAAAATTTAAAATTACAATTTAAAATTAAAATTTAAAATTTTTAAAAATAAACTCACCTTGTGGCAAAAAAAAAGGTGAATCGCTCGCCCCCAGCGCCCCCACTGACCCGTCCCAGAGCCAACACGGAGGAGGTAAACCACGGGTGACTACTAGCCATAAGTGCAATGATCATTCAATTGCTTGAACGCGTTCAATGCCATATTGGTATTAACGCCAACGCATATTGGTTTTAATACTAAAAAACAATTATAACACCTATTAAAAACAATCAATGTGGAAGTCGTAATGGCTAAAATATAATATTATTAGTGTTGATTTAAAGTACTTATATTGTTGCAATTATGAAATTGTAGTAGTTCTGAATTCATAGCTGCTACAATAATAAAAAAGTAAAATTAATTTTGAAAAAAAAAATATATGAATGGAGTATTGTTGTGATAATAAATGAAAGAGGGGCGTATCTGAGTACACGGTTTTTAATTTTTACCTTTTTTTTTTATTCTCATCATCATTTTGTAATCAAATCATCATCAATCATTTAGTCAGACCTTCAAGTAACATCACTGTTTCTTCCCTCAATCCAGTGTTTGAATTTTCTGGCACTTGTGAAGAGTTGACTTTCCACTAACTTTTTTTGCCTTCCATTACTTCATCATTATCTCTCTTTATCTTGCAGCTTTCTTGTCTCTTAATCTTTCACTATCGATCTTTTCTTTGGGTAGATAGAGTAGAACTCAAGTAGGAGAAGAAAAAAAAAACACAGAGAGACTGACAACTGAATTCTATATTTTATTCTTATAATTTACCAAAGAGTAAATTCAATGAGATTATACGAGTAAAAATCCATTTTTTCTGTGATTTTTAATGGAAAGATCGGATTTTGCGGTTCCAATCACATGGTCGCTGAGCAGATTGACTTCCCATTGCTTCCTTCTCTAGTTCTTAACTTTCCTTTTTTTGACTTTTCTCCCGCCTTGGAAGCTTTCATTAATGGCGGATTGGGAGGTTACACTTGTCGATGTGATTTGATTGCCGTTTCTGTTTCCTTCTCAATTCTCAGCGAACTGCTCCTGTTCAACGCTCGATGCAGAAACTGATCCAGAAATTTTGAAACAGATACAGTAATCTCATCTTCCTTTATACCTGCAATTTTCTCTTCTCACCAAAAAGAAAACTCATCGTTTGTGTGTTCTTCTTGTTCATCATCTCTGTCTCTGTTTCTATAAATGGTTAAGCTTCAGTTTGTTTCTATAATTTCTAATACTTTTTTTTTTTTACATTTATCTGTTCAAATTCTCAATCTGTTACAGCATCACAATTATGAAATCTTCATGTTTTCTGCATAATTATCATTGCAGCATCAAGGTCATGAAACTATAGTTCATGCTGTTTTAAGATCAGTATGGAAAATAGTTCAGAGTGTAGAGAATATAACTATTCAGAAATCGATTGTTCAGAAATCGGATACGATTTGGAGAAGTTTATCAGCAAGGCACCTTTAGATTTGCATCCTAAACCACCAAAGTTTAGGAGAAGATTAAGGCAGATCCAAAAAACTCTACCTTCAAGCCATGAATTATCGAGTTTTTCTAAGTATATATCCAGTATCAACCACCACCAAGATAGGAAGACTACTCAAAGTATGATTGAGGATGAGTTCTTCGTCGGGTGTTCACCGGTTGTTCGATCGGGAAATGTAGTCACGATACCTTCAACTACATACGATCCTATAGAAGGCATGGCGAAGAGAATGAGCCTCAAAGAAATCTCACCTTCTAGATTGACAAGTAGTGAAGAAAACTCACTTCCGTATTTCGTGTTCATTGCGGATGATCGAAGTTGTGAAACTATTGTGGCAAGTCCTATGAAACTCAAACCTTCTGAAAACAAGTCCTTGGATTATGTTTATAGCTTCCATTCACTGAAAGCGAGCGGAAATTTATCGAACAAGAGTGTTACCTATGCTCCACATATTGTTGGAAGGATGACAGTGTCGAGTTCTCTCATTGTGAGCTTGAACAGATCAAAATTCATGGAGACTGAGTTTGTTTTGTTCGATAGTAAGGGAGAGCAATCAATGGAGAAAGATGCGTCTTCGTCACAATTGAAAAAGCTTGCTGCCATTTTTAGACCAAGTAGTACATTGAAGCACAATACTAAATCACAAATTATCGACGAATCAGAGTGCCAAGATCACGTTGCGAATGACCTTTCACCGGTCCTTGAGCTGGCTGCAATAGTTATCCGAGATTATGGATACAAAGAATCAAAAGGAGAAGCTTTGGGTGGTTGGGGTCTCAAGTTCCTTGAGAAAGTTAAATCTAAGAATTCCTTGAATGAGAGTCATGAAGAAAGGCACAAACACTTGAATGTTATACTTCCGGCAGGACTACACGCTGCACGGATCACGAAAGACGGCGGTCCATCGAGTCTTATTGATCGATGGAAGGCCGGTGGACATTGTGATTGTGGAGGATGGGATGTTGGGTGTCCATTGACAGTGCTGAAAAACCACTCAGTTGGTTCAAAGACAGATTTGGAAGAGCACTGCAAGCCCTTTGAACTTTTCATAGAGGTACATGGAATGATTAGATATAGATGATTAAACTGTCTTTTTTGACATGATTAATGTGGATTTAAATGCTAATTATGGATGTAATTTTCAGGGTAGAAAGAAGAGTGAACCAACTCTCAAACTGATGAATGTCAGCAAAGGCATTTATGTTGTGAATTTTGAGCCAACTCTATCAGCTCTTCAGTCTTTTTCCATAGCAGTTGCTTTCATTCATTCTCATGAGACTGTAATCTGAATAATTTTTGTTTCTGTTCTTGTTTTTATTGTTAAAATCTATTTTTTGTAAATGGTCCACTGAGCAACAGCAGTCTCAACTAAAAAAGTAAGAACTGTTCTTGAGAATCTCATCCAATTTCTGTTTTAAAAGTTTTTTTTATGGAGAGGAAAAATGCAAGTTGAATCTGACTCAGACTTTGTGTTTGTGGAGTTGAGTAGGTTTCTGTCAGTGCAGAACCTGTTCAGATTGTGCTGGCTGTTTTTTTTTTCATGTGATCTAGATTTTTTGATTTGATTGTTCAATGTGTTTTGTTGGATTGGATTTGGTATTTTACTGAATCGCGTGAGGCAATAAGTTTCATTATTATCCATTTTACGTACTTAATCATCATCATGATTCTAAAAACAAATATCATATTCCCTCAAACATAAATTGAGAATAATAAATTTTTAAATAGATTGAGAAAAATTTAAATGTGGAAATATATAAAATTGATAATACTAAAATTTTCTTACGCGATATAGTAAAATACCGATTGGATTTTGATCCAACCAGTTTGAACAGAAAGACTAAATCGCTCGAACCAAACTCATCTCTCTCGGCCAGTTTAAATGTTTGATGCATCAGACTTCAGCACGGGCATAGACTGCCTTCGAGTTTGCCTTTTCTAAGGAGAAAAGAAGTAATTTATAATAGCAAAGATGTTTTTTTTTATTAATTGTTTAATTTTTTTGGGTTGATTTAACAATGGATATGCCAAATTTAGGGAGTTGTTTATAAAAACTCAAATTGAAAAGGTGGCGATTGGAAAATAAAATTCTCTTCGTTTCGTCGGAATATTTAATTGGGATCGGTGGAAGCCGCGTTGGAAAGCTGACGCCGGCATTCTCCGATTCGTAATAGCTCGACGGCGACGGCGACGGCGACGACCACGTGCTCTGCTTCCTCCTCCCGGCCGAAGCTCCAAATCCTGGCCTTTCCGTCTTCGAATCGTCGCCTATAGTTGCGCACGCCCAGGGGGCAACTCGAACCGGCGTTTGATTAGACTTCTTTTTGCGCCCTTGGAGCGATTCCTTCGTGGCCCAGGAATCCTTTCTCATGTTGCTTGTTTTCCGGATAAGAATATTGAAAGGTCAGTCAGGTCCTGGATTTCTCGTTCCTTGTTCTCCCTTATGCGAATCGATCTTAGTTTGGGAGATTTTGTTGGTTCTCTCTTGCTGCTCTATGTATGATATTTCCACTTTATTGCGGTTTATCCCTTTTGATAAGATATAAAAATCATATCTTGGTGTGTTCGGATCTCGATTCTAGGATTGGTTCGGAAGAACTTTGCAGGTCGAGACTTCTTATTTTACCTCTCTGGGTCTTCCATAGAATCCGAGTCTTCATATATTTTTTTCCTTGTGCTGTTTGATTAGTGAATGATTCTTGGACGATAATTACCGAAAGGAACTTTCTTCTGAATTGTAGCTGTAGTCTAGCCTAGGTAAGGATAGCTAACTGTTTTTTTTCTTCTTCTTGAATTTGGTTTTCTGTATAGAGCAAACACTTTGATTAGTGAGCTTGCCTTGATATGCCCATAAAATTGGATAATGAATTGTGATAGCAATTCTCTCCTGAATACATTCTTGATTTGGATGCTAAAGACTGATAGAAGATCAGTCAAACCCATTTTTCGTGCAGATTACTACTGTTCTTACCGCTCCTATACAGGTATAGTGAGCCAATCTAATTTTGTTAGTGATACCGCTTGTTGAAGTCTTCAAATAAGTGTTCTTCCTTGAGAAAGTTACCTTCCATTGTTCTTACACCCTATCTAACTTTCCTTGATTGTTTGCCCCTACTTATTATGAGAGGTTAGAACAGTTTTGATGCATCAACAATATAAACATAATCATTAGTCTCAACTACATAGATTGTATCCTCCATACTTTTAATAAGGCTTTATCAAGCAGTGTGGTTTCGCTTGGTTTATCTATAACATTGACATAATTTTTCCTATCCTAGTGGGATTTTGGTTACTATTTTTATGTTGCCGGACAGGAACTTATTCTACTTGTGTGCTGACATAATTGTGCAGTTACTTATTAAAAAATTGATGATGATATCTCCAAATTTCCTAAAACAAGAAATTGTCACATGGAAGAAAGTTTAATAGCTGATGCTAAACATTTCTTATTGTTTTCGCACAGACAATGCATAGATGGAAAGAAATGGAAACTCAGTTAGCATTGCCAGCAGGGAAGGTAACTATAGAGCAACTCTGTAAGTCTGGAAATTCTGGCGTTATGCCATCATCTCTACCCCAGTTACCAATCACAGTGGAAGAAAGGTTCCTTGAATTACCAGACTCCCCACAGATTCCAGTGGTTGAAATGGGGAATCCCTTGGTTTCTCCTTACAGTTCTTATGTTGCCAACACTGGAAATGTTCAAACCTTGCATTCACCACCTTCAGGATTTTCTTCAGTTCATCAATATCCTCCAAGACATCACCATGAGAGGCATACAAATGCAAATAATACTGCTATTAATGCTGGAAACTCTTTGTCAACCTACTCCTCACACAAAGGAGTTTTTCAAGCATCAACTAATTACTTCTCCAAAGATCCAGTTGAAGTGATCTGGAGTCTAGATTCAGTTCAGGGAATTCTTAACTCAGATGATGACATTACTGGGAGTAATCCTATACAAAGCAGCTCGGTTATGGTAACTGATGATCTTAGTAGTCAAAAAGAATGGTGGAACAATATTGAGAATGAAGACTGGAAGGAGCTTCTTAGTGACATGACTGCTGTAGAATCTCAACCAAAGGTGCTTGAATTATCTATAAGCTAAAGAAGTTTGACCATAGCATGTTAAGAAAAAAATTACATAGTTCATCTCATCATATTTCATGTTAGCATTGATAATTTATTTGTTAACTGAATCTTAATCTATGGCCTTTTTGATTGAAGCTGAAGGCTTGTTCAGAAGATTAGATAGGACAATTTTAGTTGTATACTCAATTGTATTCTTATGTAGAATCATTTTTAACTGAACTAGGTTCATTTGTGAACAACTTAATTTTGTTAAAACAACACAAGGAAGAATAATTTTGGTTAACTTTCCCCCCTCTTCCTGCTACACATCTGCATGAGATTACACACACACACACATCGACAAGTGACTGGATGCAATTATTTATGTACAATGATCATATGGTTGTATTGTATGAATGTGCAATGAGTAGTAGGAGATCTGACAAGGTGAAATGACAAATTGAGTGTACCCTAAGATGATGAGAAAAGAAAGAACATCTAGTAGCTCACTTACTTTTCATGGTCGCAATTAGATTTTATATCACTTGATACAAGCTTAATCAAAGGTAAGTATCACTTGATATGGACCATACATGATATCAGGCATCACGAGTAAACGATTAAGGTTTGCTTGTGTCTAGTTCCAATTTTGGTCCACTGACAGTTTCATGCTGATTGACACATTGTAATATGAAACTATGCTAGATATTACACAAGGACTCAAGTCACTGGATATGAAGTTCCATAATCATCTTTGGTTGTTTCATTTACACATGAATTCCGTATCAAATCTACATTATAACTATGATGTTTAAGGTAGCAACTGATCTATCTTTAGGTTGTTTACCCGGCTGCACAAACCTCCCAGAATATATCTGTTCTCCATTCACAAACTTATCAGTCTGTTCCATCTCATTCTGGAGATCATACAGTTGTCACTAGTCCATTGTCTACTACTGCTGCTGCGGTCAAGTCACGTATGAGGTGGACTCCAGAACTGCACGAATGCTTTGTAAATGCTGTCAATCAACTTGGTGGTGGTGAAAGTATGCTCCATCCATTATGCCTGTTCTTCTTTTTAGTTTCCTGTTGGTATTCTAGTTTCCATATTCATCATTTTGTACACCTTCAGAAGCTACTCCTAAAGGGGTACTGAAACTCATGAAAGTGGAAGGTTTGACAATATACCATGTGAAGAGTCATTTACAGGTTCACTTTTTTTGTCCTTTTGAATAATTATGCCATACCATAGTTAATAGGTCCTTTTTTTCGTTTTTTCATTTTGTTTCAGAAATACAGAACAGCTCACTATAACTCAGATTCATCAGAAGGTTTGTCAAAGTTGTTTGTTTCTGCTTCCATTTTTTGACCATATCTTTTGATGTTATTTATTCATTTTCCAATGGTGTAAATACTTGTTTGTTTTCTAAACTATTGTGGTTCTGCTGCATAATAATGTTAAGAGATCAAACAGTGTTTGGATTGTGTTATGTTTGAATTTAAATTTGTTTTCCTTCATGCATCAGGGATATCAGAAAAGAAGGCAACTCAGAGTGAGGAATTCCCTGCTCTAGATCTCAAGAAGTGAGTTAACTATTGCCTCATAAAGGATTCTTGATGTATAATATTATTGACATTTTATTTTTATTGATCGATCTCTGTAAAAACTGTAAATTAGTAAAAGTTATCTAGCAAAAATAAAAAATTAATGGCGTCTCACATTTATAAATGAATCATCAAATGAATACCCTTTTATAAAAATCATTATTATTATTAGAAGTACCTCATTCTGTGTACTATCTAAAGGGGAAATGAAGCGTTAACTTAAAAGATGTGAATGATGATCCATTTCATTGAGAATTCACCATTTCTGGTTGCCTATGTTTTGTTAAGTATCTATACATATGGTTGCTAATTCTTATTTGAATAAAATGCATATCAATTTTCTTGTCTTTAACTTCACTGATAAATGTAAAATAAAGAAACACACTGATATTTTACCAATAATATTCAGCTAACAGTTCCCATTCAATGTTATCCATTATGATGAAAAGTGATAAATTGTTTGAGGCTAATTTCAGTTTTCAGCATATTTTGTACACTTTAATGTTATCTTAATAGCAAAACAAAGAATTATTAGCCGCATCTTATTCTTTCTTTTCTAGCCATTAAGATCAGAAGCTGTCTTGTTTAAATGATTTGCCTTGTGTCCTGTCTTGTTTCAGAGGTTTTGATCTAACCGAGGCATTGCGGCTTCAGATGGAAGTTCAAAAACGGCTTCATGAACAACTTGAGGTAGTGTTCATTGTTCAGTGACAAACAACTTGTGTCCTATATGATCAAGGCAATGAACTAGTTGAATTTCATGTGATATCTTCCTCGATAAGCTTTAGTTACATGGTATGTGCTTTGTACATACACGAGGAGGGACGAGTTTGATGTTGGACAGTGACATGTAGGACAAAGACAATGACCAAGATGACTTTGGTGTGCAGAGAGTGGCAACTGATCCCCATAGGTTTTGGACAACTTCGTGCAATTTTCGCACGTTATAATTTTAAACAGAGATCCTAAGCGTATCATTACTAAGGCAGATTTGAAATCTCCAATGGTTGATTCTACAACTCATTTTCAAATAATAGCAGAGGCTATTCTTGTATAGTTCTTTGTTTCCTGATAACTTCAACATAGAGCACTACAGGAGTTTAATGTTTGACTAATTCAGTACCATCAACATTATTACACACACATGTCCAACTATTTGGGGTCAACTACATGAATCTTATTCATCTACTAAGCTCTACGAGCGACTAGTAATATTTTTCACCAATATTTTTTTCTGTCATTATTTTCCACAGATTCAGAGAAATCTCCAACTCAGAATTGAGGAGCAAGGGAAGTACTTGCAGATAATGTTCGAGAAGCAATGCAAGTCAACCATGGACAAACTCCATGTTCCTTCCACTGCAGAAGAACCATCAAGTGCATCTTCTGATCTGCCGACTCACATGACTATCAAAACCGATAGCTCCATAGATCCAAAGAAAGCAGAAGAAAGTTCCAGGCTAGTTACCAAAAGGAAGATGCCCGAAGTTGATCCTTCAAGCCCAAGGGACACGGACACTATCATAGGTTCTACTTCTTCATCTGCCAAATGCCCAAGGGCCGAGGATGATGAGCTTGAATTCTGATATGCTGTGGCATATAAAAGATCTCAGCAAGGTTATATATAATGAAGAGCCACCGAGTTAGAATTTTTTGATGATTATGGCTAGCTTTTGAGTGAGGGTGTAGATTTCCAAACCTCACCTTGAGATGGTGGTAGGTTTTACAAAAACCATTTCATCAAGTAATAAGTTATACAAGAATCCAGTGTCTCTTTGTGAAGACTGAAAATTTTAGAGTGATTATCGCATATCTATCGGTATATTTTTTTATTATTTATAAAACTCAAAATTTAAAATATATTTCAGTACTAAGTTTAATCATTAATTTTTAATTTTATATAATTTATGCATCTGATTTTAAAAAATGCTAATATTGCAAGGTAAAAGATAATTTAGTAGAATTTAATGGGCGATATATATATTATTTTTTTTAAATTTCAGTGTTAAACCAATTAGATTTTACTTTTAGTATTTAAGAGTTAGGTTAGGTGCAGTTCAAAATAATAAAATGCGAGCAAGTAGGCGGAGATGATATGGATATGTTCAAAGGCGCCTATTATATTCTATAGTTAGAAGAGAAATGGATCATCGTAGTAGAGGGTAAACAAAATTTTAGTTAATCTAATTAAAAAATAATTGTTTCAAATATTAATCATGATATAGTCTTGATTTGAGCTTAATGAAGGATAAGAAGACATGCCACTGACCTGAAATAGATGGGACAAATTCATTTTGATGGCGATGCAGAATGAAATTTTTTGGATATCCATTTGAGAAAAATCTTCAAACTCGTAAAGTAGGATCTTTTCTAATACCTGAAGCTGTTTGGGATTATGGCCGCATAGTGAAACTTGAAATGTTATTAGTGGTACTTTGGCAGTCTTATGATTTCCTTCTTTATGCAAAACTATTCAGGTTCAGTCTGGATATCTTGGGAATCATTTTTCTTTGCATCCTTCTAAATAGCTGAAACTATTATCCTGTTAAATTGTAGTATTATTATGTATGTATGAGTCTTGTGCTCAATGCCAGAGTTACATAAGCTGGGATGCACATCAGTAAGACATTAGTTGAATCAGATACAAAAAATAGAACTTAGAATACTTGTATGGTGCAACAATGCATATATAAATGAACTTAAATCTACATATTTAGAATTATTAATGGTTGGTAATTATAAAATTTATTTTATTATTCTTAGAAATAAATTATTAACACATTGATACAAGTCGGTCCTTTGCCTATAGAATGGTATGACTTTTCATTTTTCAACAGCTTGCTCCTAGATGCTCTATCTTTTCCTGGTAAATAATCAACTTCAAACTCATTTGGTAAAACATAAATCTCGTGTGGTAATTTAATTCTAAATCTATATGATAGGAGTGGAAGCTCATTGCATTATGAGATTTCTGAGTTCCTTGGCCTCCTTGGCTACTGTTACTCAAGAACATCTGGAGGATACATAATATCATGATGACTAGATGTTCTTAAATGGTTACATACTATTCATTTTTTTTTCATAGTTCCAATTTGCTTAATGATTGGCATATATTTTGTTCTTCTGCTTTTGCAGCTTGCATGATCAAATATTTCACCCCAGTAAATTGATTGCTAATGCTGACTTCCACTGTTTCAAGACCCAAATGGGAAGACCCTGAATGCACAAATGGTGGAAAATGGAAACTTATTTTTTGGTTTGGATATTATCTCCATGTTTTAAGTATTCAAAAAAATTATAGTTTGGAGCATGAAAAATTAAAACCCAACACTAATTCATGGTTTAGAAAATTGATTATGCAGTTGATGGCTTTGATTGGAGAGCAATTTGATGAAAGTGAGGAAATCTGTGGAGTTGTTGCTAGTGTGCGCCACAGGCAGAACAAGCTTGCATTGTGGACTAAGAGCATCTCCATACAAGGTATTTTAGGGTATTAGAAGCTTTATTTCCTTGCAGTATCAAGCTAACTTTGTGAAGTAATTTTAGCAGATGAGTATGGGAAGGAAGTGGAAAAAAAAAAATCATGACTTCAAAGATAAGATCGCCTACAACTTCCACGTACATAACCTCACAACTTGTACCTCTAATATGTTGTCTATTATCTTATGCCATGAGCTTCCATGAATTTTGCAATTGCCCTGGATTCATTTTTTGAATATTTTTATCAAATCTAATTAACATGCAGTTCGTCTGAACAGATCGATAACAAAATGAAATGGTGGCATTATCCAATTTTAACATTCATTAATTTGATCTCATTTGTTGTTTCATTTAGGATGACTCCAAAAGGGACAAGTCAAGCAGAGGCAGTCGTTACAATGTCTAAACGATATATGTCAGGTAGCGATGAGGTCTTTCACTAGTGATGTTGTCTATTATCTTTGAAAGTTCTCCAATTTTTGTCTTTCAAAATTTGCTTAATGCACTACTACTGTTAATTTGATACTTCACTATGATTAGGCCATAAATAATTCTGGAAGACTCATGAAACTTTGCTCGTAAATCCACTGACTGTTATATCTATACCTTATTATCCTTC
>JBAMIE010176684.1:0-14002 GCA_037177295.1 Kaempferia parviflora | reverse complement strand
GATTCAACTAATCGATTGATATAGATGTGAACCTACTACTCAAGGACATTATTATACTTAGGTATTTGGCACCAATATAAGTAAGTATAATAACCAAAAAATGTCTTTATTAATATTGGAATTTGATACATTGAGTCCGTACAACAATCAATATTTGATTGGCTCTAAGGCTCTTATTAACACAATTTTGGCACTCCTATCCCGTAACTCAATAAGTTCACTCTTTATCTTTAAGCAAACCTTCCATGTCAGCAATTATAATATTCTTTAATGTTAAGAGACTATCCTTTTCATTTATGGTCGTTTCAATGTCCCTATTATCATCCTCCAAACGTTTAACAACTCTATATAATTTTTTCCTTTAACATCCTCTAACATATCAGAACCCACGTTGGGCCTAATATGAGATCGTATCAGACTCACATTGGACCTGATATGAGATTATATCAGGCCCTCATTTGTCATGATACCTCAATACCAAGGCCATCAGCTGACTAAAATATTAAACTTTTCAAACTATTGAATTTTACTATACAACTACTTCGTGATTAAAATTCACAATTACAAGTTGTACCTGAGAATCTAAATGTTTGAGAAGTTGAATCCCAATTTGAAATATATTGGCCAACATATCACAGATATACTACATATCTTGTATGTCTAAGAAAATACTAAAGGGTGACTGTTTGATCATCGCTATGTGTTGATCATATAAAATAATAGATCCATGAAGCCTTCCTTTCTTTGTGGGTATTGAAAAAAACTGTTAAAGTAACTTAACATACTGTTTCAATGCAGTTTTTGCCCAACATCAACTGAACCGTACAATTTTAAAAAAAATTAAAATTATTAACAACCATACCTAAATTGGTTAAGCTTTTTAAAATCCAAGAGTTTCTAAGGTGATACCTTTGTGGATAATTGAACAACAGAGAATGAAACATCCAACCCACTTTCTTGTACCATTCTAAAAGGAGATTATTGCCAGAAACCCTAAACCATTCACTGCAGAGTCGCAATCAGTATAGATTTTTATCAGAAACCCTTGATGCCGCCCGAGGGACTCACGAAGATACTTACGTAGGGTTTTAGTGGGGGGACGATTTCGCCACTAAAATAGAGCGCGATATTTTTACAATCAGAGAGTTAAGAAGAACGGCCAAGCTTGCACGAGCTGAGAGAGGGAGGGAGATAAATGTTAACTCCATCAGCATTCGAACCATCACTATTATTTTTAAATCAATATGATTTAAAATGTGGTTTGAATTCCTGGAAAATAATGAATGAGAAGAGGAGATTGGCGGGAGGAGTCAAAGGGAAATTCCATATATTTTCCTACCTTTTGGTAAAATGTTGGATGAAGTATGAATAATTTGTTTTTCAAAAAAGGAAAAGGAAAAAACTTGATGTTTAAATAAACAAAATATATTTCAGAACACAAGATATTTCATCAAAGAAAGAAAGAAAAAACACACAAACTAATCTCACTGCCCTGCTGCAGGAGATAATTAAGTAGGAAGATAAGTGTCAAGAGTATTGATACCCCAAAGAGGTGGCTCAGTTACAGAGGGCAAGTAAGTGGTGGGAAAGAACAGAAGAGAACACATCAAGAGTAAAAAGTATCGATCGTTTTATTTTCAGTTTGAGTACGGACTTCAAAGCCTACTCAGTCGCTGGCGACCTCTGAAAATTCTTCCTGCCTCATGCAGAATTGAAGCTTCAAGTTGCTGCTGCTGTTCTCTGCGTAAATACGTACGCATGCAGCCATGCACGCTTGCTCGTTGACATGCTCTCTATCGTATTTTTCACTTGATGTTCCACACACAATCTAAGAAAATGACATAGATTTCCACACTTTTTCCTTGGATCATCACCACCAGTTTACAAAAGCTCAGTATACCTTCAAGACAGATCACCATACGCAATTGTTCATAATGGATTAGCTGAAATATTTGATGCCTAGGATCACAAAAGTTGAAATTTTTTGTGCCCATGGCCAAAGAATTAAACGTCGAGTAATTGAGGGCTTAAGGCTTCATTGCAGGATCATGTCACTATATCCAAATGCAATAAAGAGATGCAACATTCTGACTTGAACTGCAACGTTGTTGTTAGTTTAGAGAAATGTAGCCATCAGAAATAAAGCATCCTGACTTCAACATGAAAGGCACTCGGAAAAGTATCCCAAGTTCAAGATAAAAACTAGGAAACTAGTAGCATCTTGATTTACAACTCCCCTCTCCAAATTAAATAGGAAACTAGTAGCATAATTTGTAGATAAAAACTAGTGGCAAATTGAGATTTTTAAAAAATTGGTTTTGTAAAAGACCTTGAAAACTGATTTAATGATTAATAATGGGTGTCTAGTGCCTTCTTATCCATGACTTTAGATTTTTTTTTTACCATATAAATTAACTTACAACTCAACTTTGCGTAGTGAAAAGAAAAATGATACAAAATAGCTCGACTGATAGTAATAATATCAAGTGACAAGTTTTAGACTCAGTTCCACAGAATTTTCAACTTAAGTGAAACAAGATAGATTACTGATAACATCTCAGAGAGTTGATCAACAAAAGCTCAGCAAACAGATAAAATGCCAGCATAGCTGCATAGGGGAACTTACTGAATAAACATTTGTCAAGGTAGATTAATAATATATTGATTTGCAAGCAGTACGAAACTAGAATCGGTCTAAGAACTCGACGGACTGGAAAGCTCAAACTTCAGATCATAATTATAATATCCAAGTTTTGAGCCAATACAACTCGCATAATAAGGAGAGAAAAATAGGGTTCCTCATGCTTGCTCCTGGGAATATTTTGTGACGTTCTAATCAGAGAACCTCTTAGAATGTGCATACAAAGAAACCTGGAGAGATGACATGATTTGCGATGACAATTTTATAAAACTTACAGACATTGATAAAAAAAAATGATAGTAAAGTGAAAAGATGATTGAGGCAATCGACTGCATGATCAAAGAAACAAAATGTTTAGGTACTTTGCACTAATCTAAATTAGATAGTAAAGAGTTTCAAATACCTAGTACTTCAAGAGGAATATCATGTGGACTCATCCCCTTGTGTTCCCATCTTTTGCACATCTTCTGGTGAAAGAATCTTGATATACCAGACATTATTCACAAAGGATCTGCATTTAAAGCCAAAAGAAAGTATTTAAGCAACAAAGCATGGAGTACAAATTAAAATTTAAGATAGACCAGTTTAGGTATAAGGAATAGAGTGTCGATGTATATTCAAGATCTCAGAATCAAAGTTTGACAGTCATATGAATATGGCATTTAAGTCAACATTACATTGTTCCATGAAAGTAGGCATCAATATGCAACGACAAGTCACAAATTTGTAGTTAACATGTATTTTTCCTTCATAATATCAATTAAGAAGTCGATCAAAGAAGTAATTGCACATACCATGACAATCACTTCACTTATGAATATTAGTGTACAGCAAGAGATAACAGCATAAAATAGAAAAGGCAAATAGAAAGCAAGCGATTAATCAGTGTTTGAGCCAGTTTAATGAATATTTTCCAAGAAATCTCAACAAAACATGCAAATTCCATGGGTAAATCAATAAATTCAACCGTTTGTTAAATGACACAAGAAGTATAAAGTGACAAAATGCAATAATTACAGTTGATTCTATTTTGAGAATTATATATGCTTAGAATGAATTCTTACTCCCAGGGGTCGTCTCCAAGGAGAAGCACATCATTCTCCCTGTCAACAAATACAAGCTGCCAGCCTGATCTACGAGGATCTTCAAATAGACCCTCAATACCAAACATATGACCCAGTTCCACACGCAGTTCATCATAGTTGCTGAACCGGGATATGTCCAAGGACCTTCCAACTGATCCTGACTTACAGACCTGCATGAAGCCTGAACATTTAAGATATCAAACCTAATCAAATATTACATTCACTTTATTCTGACCTTAACAAATGTTTGGGACTGTGAACCAATCTCTCCTGAATTTTTCAGCAATTTGGAAGATTCATCCAAATACCCGCAGAGAGAGTTTTGAATACTTGAAGCAATGCATGCATTGCTAGATGAATCGCTAACAGTTGCATTCACAGAAAAGTTAGGAGCTGCAATGGAAAGAAGAGAGGAGGAATCCTTGCCAACCCCAAATAGGGCTTGATTCTGGGTAGCATGAGAATTTTGAATACAATTGGAATTATCTTTTTCCACAAATAAAGGAAACAAAAGTCCAATATCAAAAGGAGTCGCCTGAGGCATAGTTTGTTTTGATCCCAATGGTTGCTGACTAATCATGGGACGACCAAGATGGGAAGAGCCCCATATGTTGGTGTTTGCTTCAGGGTAACATCCTAAGAAACCCTGGACAGAACTTGATGGAGCATTGGATGACAAAACTAAGTTTGGATTAGGAAAGCTTGATCTTTCATGAAATTGAGATGGCAAACTTGATTGTTGCTGCACATGATTGGTACACATTTGAAATGTTTCTGAACAGGCATGTTGAGCCTGAGCCTTTTGCTGTTCATTAGGTAATTGCTGCACAAGCTGGTGTGGTCCAGAACTTGGTTGGTTCTCCAATAATCGTTGTGATTGTGAGCTGAATAGATGCTGTTGCAGAGCCAACTGAAAATCTTGAATTGGAAGCAAATGGGAAGAGGGTTGCTGAACAAACTGAAATGCTGGTTGATTTCCTATCAATTGCTGCTTCAGAGCATCAACCCCTCGTATGTCCTCCAAAGCAGTAGCAGCCATAGCTTGGTACTGATTGATATCACTCCCTAGTAACAAAGGGTCATGCCTTTGTTGCAACCATGAGCCCATACCAAGTGATTGGGGTTTGTAAGACTGCAAACCTTGATTGCCAGCCCCAATATGTGGCCACCTGAGAGCATTTAGCTCATCCTCTTTGGTATCTGAAATTCATAAAAGATGCACATTAAGTATAGAATGTGGCAAAACTATCTGATAAATTTTATACCTTTTGAGTTAATTTATTAATGGAACTCTCCTAGTTTACATGATTCATAGCTAAAACTGTTAGAGAGGAAGAGGATATATTTGAGAGAGAGGAAGATGATATAGTTTTTCTCTATATCTCAAATGCAAACTATAAGGGGTATTTATAGATACAAGACGAAAATCTAGACTCTCCTCAAGATTAATGAACATTAATTTTCTACATATGATGAATGTATTCTAGATACAACAGATGTATTCTAGATAAGATGGATGTATTCTACTCATTCATATTCATATCTAGAAAAACTAATATATTTAAATGTTTTATATTTGTAACAAAAACATCACTCTGTCTCAATGACAATAGCTTCAGCAATGAGATCACTATTGCATATATGCTATTTGTAAAAGACTAGTGCAGGGGAGAAGCTTCCCAGTTATAATTTGGTTGAAACATAGTGAAATATCCACATCATATAATGGAGATTACATATAGCTGTGGAAATGGCAAATTACCATGAGGAACTCCAAGATTCCAGGGACGCTTGAACTTGAGTGGAAATAAAGATGGATACATAGGTAAGGTTGTCAAAGGTTCAATTTCCCACAATGACACCCTCAGCTGCCTCTCACCTGCTGTAGATTCATCCCATCCAACCTGCAATTACTAGAATGGTATATCACTTCAACAACAGTCAGTGAATAAGCAAAAATAAATGCATAATCTTTATTTAATATCTCAGAACAATCAGCCAACAAAAGTGTATAGCACTTTTGGTAGCAAATACCAAAGTTTTGGTAAATTAGAGAAGGTTTGTTAAACAAACCAATTGAAACTGCAGTAAATTAGCAGAAATTATGCTCTTATGAAGTATACACTGTTTGTAGTCCTCTCAAGCAGGGGCGGAGCTAGGCCCCTGGTATATACCAGGTGGGGCAAAATATTTAAAGCCCCTATTTTTAGGAAAGAAGAATTGACCTATATAAAATAGTTTTAATTTTTGAGTATTGCTCCTACTTTTATTTTTTTTAAGTGGGGCAAGACTCTAATATTTTTGTAATTTTATACACCTCTAGGGTTACTTACAAAAAATTGAGGTGGGGCAATTGCCCCAACAAAACTATATGTGGCTCCACCCCTGCTCTCAAGTCTTAACATGATAGCAATAAGGGAGATTAAATAGAGAAACAATTATCTGGCAATTTATCCAAATAGAGAAACAATCATGGCCTTCTGCATGGTGGACAACAAATCATAATTTTGAGAGCAAATTGCAGAGACCAGTGTTACAGAAACAATTATATATTTATGTCTCGCTACAAATTTATGTATGAAGAACCACATATAAGCTATATCTAATAAGGCATCCATGTAGCATAGGGAAAAGTTAAGTCCATATTGCAATTCCCAAGCAAATTCTGACCCTATTGACATATTTTTGAAAGAAGTAAATCATAAATGCCAAAAGATATTCAATTAGCAAGTGAAATAATCACTTACACTTTTTTTTCAGTTTTTAATTTACAATTTTATATTAATGGCGTACTTCATTAATTCTATTGTTCAATGTTGTTAGATGCTACAATCTAGCTACTGATGAGCACTTCATACATGCTCTAAGTAATGTGAATGTAACTGTTGATTGTTGAACAAACACTTGATTCAACAATGGGAATCATATGTAAAAATTTGTCCAAAATTATACATTCTCTCACCACTGTGTAAAATTGTTCACATATCTGTAGCTCAATTGGCAAAATAGTACGATAGAACTAGAAGACATTTGGATTATTCAGAAAACAAAGTTGATTTGTTTTTTTTTAAGTCTTACGCTGACTAACCAGTCCAACCCCACGAAAATTTCCCTATGAAATGGTTTTATGAACAATATTGAGGTAGTATCAATCCAGCTAAATATGACACTCTATTTAGCATTTATATTTTTTATGATGAGCTTGTTTTGCTCAGAAGATCAATTGAACTATTGAAATATACATTTTCTCAGCTTAGTAAAGGGTTAAAGCCCAATGTAAGAAAGTTGGTAATGAAGATATTTCATAAATACTTTCCTTGGGCGTCTATATATATCATGTGGCTATTAGACTGACTTTCCAAGACAATGCCAAGAAGCACAATGAAGATCCAATTAATACACCCTTCACACAACATGATGACAAGATGACAAAGTGATGGCACACAGATGATGCATTCATGGACAAGCTAAAAAACAAAGAAGTCGAAGTACTTGTCCGCTAGGTAAAGCAGCATTATAAGTGCATAAACATCCCTTGACTAAAGAGGACGTTTGGTAGAATCTCAAAATGTGAATCAATTAGACTGATTGGGACAATTTCTAGATATTGGAAGATTAACATTATGAAGGACGGAAAAGAGGTAAGTAAAAGTGACGTAATACCCACTTTTCTCCTCATTTCCTAAGAGAGAAATGGGAAAAGGGAACCCCAGAGAGAATTGATTCTCTTCGATCTCGCAAATTGTTTCACACAGACAGCAGATGACAAATGCTGATTATACCCCAAAAATATCCAAAAATAAGTAAATAATATTTGTATAAGATACCTTCTTAAGTTTTGAAAGAACAATTTAACAAATGACTGAATCAAGGGAATAGTGAAAAATAGGTAGGCTTATACATCTCTTTCCTTTTGAAGAAACACCACAAGGAAATCACTCTAGCATTTCTCTTCTACCACTCTTTTCCCTTTCAACATTTCTTACTTCCCCATTTTCCATCCCTTCTTTTAAAAAAGAAGACTAATATTTAAGTGTCCAACTCCACGTGAAAAAAGGATTAGAATGAGTTTTAGATATGTTTGTAGCTTGTTGGAATATGCAAACTTTATACTACTGTCTGATTGAGCCAATCTAAACATAGAAACATGATTTTCTGACATTTACAAGGCAAAGAATGCTTGAAGTGATTAGAGGGGAAAACAAGAGATGACAATCAACTGAAGTGTCATAAAATCACAGACAAACCTGAAAATTTATTTTTTGATTTTTGTTGAAAACTCAGTATTGTAATCTACAGAATAGTTGATGATAAGATGTGAGAAACCAGAAGCCAATAGTTATTCTTCACACCTCGAGTGCAAAGTCAGTAGTCATTACAGCTAAAATTTGGAATTCACATTTGATGAATGAAAAATGTAGAGAAACTTACCGCTTCAAGAAATTGATCAGCATGCAGAAGTAAAACATTAAATAAAAACATGAAACCACAGTCAATAAACTTGAAGAAAATCAGGAGCTTGCTCATAAACTAATTAAAAGAGAGCACAAATAACAGTTCATAAATGTAGATTTCATCCTTCGCGTGAGTATGCACAATGATATAGTAAAGCCAGCAAAACATCAATACTCATTATAATAAATAGCAAGAGCAGGATAAGAATTACCTTCACTGACCTCCAATGAGAACTTGGCCACTGCACAGGATGCAAATCACTAATGCCAGTAATTGTTCCCATGAACCTTTGCTCAGTACAAATTTAAGTTAGAAAATTTTCTAGCAAATGGTTATCAACTAATAGGAAAGATTTCCGGATATTTTATAGTACTTATAAGAAAATGCTAAGATACATGAATTTCACCTGCGAACACTGCATTCTTCAGTCTCAAAAAGCATTCGGAATCGCATACCAATGGAAACATTAGTGTGGAAAACAGCCTTGACATACTTGGAAAGCGGTATCACAAACTCGGATGAACTTGCCCTATGTAAAAACTCAACAGTGACTTCTCCAATAACCAGTAAATACATAAGAAAAGAAAAAATGATATGTATAAGCTGTTTTAACTACCTTGGATTATAAAATACTGTAAAGCGACTGTTCGTAGCTGCAGCATGATCTGCAGCAGCAAGAAGCCCTATGTGCATGCTGTCACTTGACAAAAATGAAGGCATCACGGTTTGTGGTCGATTTGCATGCCTGATTCCCAGCAATAGCTGGTTTTGTTCATTCCTAATAAAATGCGAGAAGAATAAGTTTTCAAACCCCAGGAAGAAAAGATAGGATTTTGATCTCAAACCCCAGGAATAGAAGGAAAAATTTAAATTATGATAACCAGATAAAAAGAACAGAATCGCCAGCAACTAGTCTCTTAGCACTAACGAATACACTCCAGCCAGTGGTAAGCAAATGCCTTTTTGGTTGCCCTGCAATAACAATATAGCAAATAAAAAGATAATTATAAATTTTCAATTAATGCTGAAGCTAACAAAGCAAACGGATCAGCAACCATTGTTGCACTTGTGTCTATGGTGTCCAACTATAATTTTCTTATTCTCCAAAATTAAATGCCATAACATAATAGGTGACGTAAGACAGGATAGTGACCGCTATCCTTGGAAAAAGGAAACTTTAGTTAATAACCGAGGACCATTCCTCACACAGCTAAAAAGATGTTTATATAAACTTCGGACCCTAAGACCCAAATAAAAGAAAGAAATCCTAATACATAGATTTCAATTCCTAACTTGTAAAGAAAGGAAAGAAATTCTAAAAGAATGAAAAAATTACTAAAAGACTCACAATACTAAGATTCCTAAATAGACTCAAAATACTTTACAAAGATAGAAATGATCAAAATACCTAAAATACAAAAAGAAATACCAAAAATAATAATAAAAATCTTCGGATCCTCCTACATTAGTCACCCGGGTTGAAAGAACTCGTTCTCAAATTTATATTAGTGTCACATAGCCGAGGAGGAAGATCATCCAACACCAAATCAGCGATTTTTTATTGTGGATAGATAGTGTTAGATATAAACTAACATATTTCGCTATTGAAAAATATATAATAAAGGCTCCTTTTATCGCTAGAGTAAGGTCCATCATTCTTTCATAGCATTTAAATTTGACCTTTCACTTATCGCACCTTATCTTGGACAACAAATTGCCACCAAAAGCTTGTTGTACGAGTGTTGTTTCTTCTGCCAACACACTTTTTGGTTTTGCACCTACTTCTTTTAAGCATTCCAAGTGTGCATACCTTAAAAATCCATGGTCATCTTGTTGTTGCCGAAGACTAAAATTCTTTCCCATATTGTGTAAATGGGAGAGTATCCGAGGGAATAAAGGTGATTGACCTTGCTTTGTGTGCATCACAAAACTCTCAAGTTTGCATGTAAAGGACCACACTTTCTTCAGTAAAATGGAGAGTAGCATTAGCATAGCAGCTGTTGCCATTGTTGGTAAGACGACCAGGATACAACTGAATCTTGTCAGGGTTGTAGAGTTTGATGAAGAGATCAAATGGGAAAAACATCAATTCAGGAGGGTAATTCCTTGATGTTTTATAAGGTGTAGGCTGCTTGTGGAATGCCTTTGCAGGTGTTGACAGACCTTTTAAGGTAGCACTAGAAGCATCATCTGATATAATTGCTCCTCTAAGAGCATTGCCAATTTCCAAGTATTCACAGGAAATGATGGTCTAACCACCACTGGTATATGACAATTGATTAGAAGCAAATGATAAGGATCTCAACGCACAAGAAATAAATGATTGTGTTTCAATTATTGTCCCATTAGCAACAGGATCTGATGCCTCCAGGTTTGAGGCTGGGCTTCATTGTGCTCTGTCTGAGATTTCACCCTTGATGTGATATTTGCAAAAGGATTTGATCTAGTAGGCTCCGGAATCAATAAGACAGAATGATTTGCATGATATGTATCAGCCCAGTTTTAGGGTTAGTAGTAGGAGTATTAGAAGATGAAGTCTCTTCTATCCTAGCATCAAAACTGGGTTTGGATTGCCACCATTGAGAGTGTCATCAAGGATCCTATTGCTTAATGTTGAACCACGAGCTACTGATGGTGCAGAAAAATTAACAGAAATGCTTTCCTTTGCAGAAAATTCAGCAGAAGTGTTTTCTTCCGGTTTATCCTTGAAATCATCTGGGGATATAGGTAACATATCTCTAGAAATTGAAGAATCAGGAATCCAATTATAGGCCAAGAAATTATAACTGATTTCATAGGACTCCATCCCTGTAGATTTCAAGCTTAGTTGGAGAACATCTGTCCACGAAAGAGAATCCAACCATAACGGTTGATTTGGTTGTGATTTATGGTCACCATCATAAAGCACCCCATCAATTTCATCACCGTTAAACACCGGCTCACTAGTTGACTCGGTCTAGTCTTCATCGTAAATTGGATCATCAGTCCAATTTGAGATGGCGATTCCTCTTCAATTATAACATCTTCCATAACTTGAGTGTGTCAGGTTCATCAACTTCTTCTGGATGATTGTCTTGTTGTTGTGCACCTGAAGTCCGAGCTTGAAACGGAGCCTTTTATAGGACAGTTAATATCCTGAGCACCACCAATAGATTTATCTGATTCTACTAGTGGATCCTTGGAAATCAACAAACTCTCACAAATGATTAAAGTCTTTGGCCATCACCATAAAGTACCTCGTCAACTTCTTCTTCCAAATCATCTTTGAATCGGTTAAGGTCAACTTAGGCGTTGAAGCTATCGTTCTCCATGGCAAATCTGAATCGTCCCTGGAACGAAGTTTGAGTGTACCTAAAAGGAAGAAAGTGATCTTTCATCTTTTTCTTCATCTTCTCTCAATCTTTGATCTTGGTTTTACCCTGTGCGCCGCAAGTGCTCCCACTATGCCGATACTCGACCCTTGAGTCTGATGGCAATCAACTTCACCTTCATCCAATCCGAAACTTCCTTATAGTGAAGATCCACTCCACTTTGTTGATCCAATCAACAAATCTCTAACTATGACGTACCAAAAAATTCGGGTAGATCATAGTTGTCACAAGCGCTCAGCGCAAAAGAGCACTCAAGGGTCTTGGAGCTTAAGGCGCAAAGTGCAAAGCGAAGCGCACGCTTTACGGGAAAAAACCTAATAAATAAACTAATAATATATTAAAAGTCTTTGAAAATGTCTTTGAGAATCCAAATGCCCATAAATAAAATATCCTTTGATAAAGCGGTAAATTATTCAAAAAACTAAAAATAAATCAAAAGTCTTTGAAAATGTGATAGATGAAATATCAAATATTTAAATATCAAAACAATCATCTTCTTCATCTTCATTGTCCAAATCTACGTCATCAACTCCATCGCTTAATTTGTATCCATCAGTATCTTTTTCTTCAGTTTCATCATTCTCTTCTTCATTTACCGGACTAATTTGAGCAGTCTGCTTTCTTTTTGTTGATGCAGATGGTGATGCCCCTTTTGAAGAAGATGCATTTCGAGAACGAAAGTCATACGCACTTTCACCAACCCCAGATGCTTGTGCTACATCACTCTAACGAAAATCTTCACCTTCATAGACAAAATCATTATCATTGTCTTGATCTGGTCATCCAATTTTCCCAACAACCATTCATTACTATCATCTATCTCTGACAAAGTAATAGGATCAATCTTATCTTGCATGTCATATCTTCTCCTAAAAACTCTGTTGTACATGATATATACCAAATCATTCAATCGTTGTTGAGACAACCTATTTTTTTCTTAGAATGTATCTACAAAAAAAATAAAAATTAAAAAAAGTTAAGTCCATAATATAAATTTTAATATATATTAAAACAAAAATCTTACTTACATGTTCAAAAACACTTCAATTACGTTCACAGCCTGAAGAAGAGCATGTTAGGTTCAAAATCTTCATTGTAAATGTTTTTAATTCAAGTGTTGATGCACCACAAGAAGACCACCAATCAGCTTGAAACATAAAAAACATATAAGATTAATTTTATTACTGGAATATTAAAAATGCATAATAAATTATTTACGAATTTACCTGGTGATTTTGAAGTTCTTTATCTGATAGCCATTGGCAAACCAAAAAGCTCTTTTGCTTTCTTGTATTTTTCCAATTTATTTGTGATCTTATCCTGTAAATCGTCACCTCTCACCAATCTAGATATACAGTTGTACAAATTCTCCATCACTTCTGTATCATTTTCTATGTCAAGTTTGAGTAAAAACACTCTGGATTCAAAAAATATTCGGCCAAAGGTCGATGGAGTTGAATATTCCATCTTTTGTCAATGCATTCAAAAACAGTACGATATTTTTCTTCATTATTATTAAATGACGCAGGCTATGTCCATTGACTCAAATATAACTCATAGGAGATTTTTTTTCACCGTCTACTAGCTGCAATACTTTCACCAATGGACCACCAATTTTTAATGCAAAAAACATATATTTCCAAAAAGAAGGCATCAATATCACTTCTGCTACACGCTTTCCAGCACCCTCTTTAGAAAATCGACTATTTGCCCACTTTTCATATGTAAACATCTTTCTCATATTTGCTTGTTGTACATGAAATCACTTTAAAGTAAAAAAAAAAAAAAAAAACAATTGCGAAACGTGTCTTTGCGGTTCTTATCATGTCTCTTTGTCCAATATACTCTCTCATCATACTTAATACTTGTAGTCTGTTGTAAATATAACCATTCACAATCAACACCCGTTCATGTATTTTTTTTAGATGAAGAATTTTGAATATATCTTCAAGCAACAAATCTAAACAATGGGCTGCACACGGAGTCCAGTATAAGTGTGGAAATCTGTTTTCCAAAAAGGCGACCTGCAAAAATAAAGTAAATTTAGTATAAAATTTAAAAAATGATCCAATTTTTAATTAAAAGTAACACAAATTTAAAATATTACCTGCACTGACATTGCAACTTGCATTATCTGTTACAATCTGAACTATATTTTTTTTCTCCAATGCAATACACAAATTTAGAAAGTAACTCAAACATCTTATCAGCTGTGTGAGAATAGCATGAAGCATCAACTGATTCAACAAATACACTTCCTTTGAGACCATTCACCAAAAAATTTATAAGAGTCCTACCCTTTTTATCGGTTCATTCATCTGTCATAATTGTGCATCCAAACTTTGCATGATCTTCTTGAGATTTGAAAAGCGAGTTCGTATTTGCCAACTCCTTCTTTAAATATTTAACCCTCACTTCATGATATGATGGAGGTTTCATCCCCGATCCAA
>JBAMIE010176676.1:0-14005 GCA_037177295.1 Kaempferia parviflora | reverse complement strand
CAGATGTTATCAATATGTTGAATAGACACATAGGGCAAATTAATGCAGGAAACTTGCTCTTGCTAATTCGAAGGGTAAAAATTTACTAATCGAGGAAGATGTGATAGAGGATAAAACATCAATTGGTGAACCAGTGTAGGAAGATGACGACATGCTTTACAGTGATGGCCATGTGACTTTGGTCGTATGTAAGAGTCTGCTGACTCCCAAAGGTGAATCAGGAGATGAGTGGTTGAGGACTAATATTTTTCACACTATTTGCACTGTCGCAGATAAAGTTTGCAAGATGATCATCGACAACGGCAGTTGTGAGAACATAGTATCTTTAAAGGTTTTCCAGAAGTTGCGGTTAAAGATGGAACATCATCCTAAGTCGTACAAGTTGTCGTGGATGAATAAAGATAACGAGATAACAGTAGACATGCGATGCCTCTTGCCTTTTTCAATTGGTAGCAAATATCTTGATAGTGTTTCGTGTAATGTGGTTACTATGGATGCATGTCATGTATTGTTGGTACACCCTTGGTAGTATGATTGTAGCTTTATCCATGATGGATGGAAGAATACTTACACCATTCATATCAAGGGAAAGAATACTATGTTGGTGCCACTACGGTAAGAAACTGTTTGTGCAGTTTGCACTAATAATCAAAATCGAATTTTGATGAATGACAAATGGATTAAAGTTAGACTCTGTATAATCTAACGATTTTGCCAAGATTGAAGTTTGAAGTTAGGATGTACAATTTCGGTAGGGAATCGGAATGTTCGATTCTTGATAGATTGAAGTCCAGATGTATGATTCTGGTAGGAGACCGGAATGTGCGATTCTCGATTGGTTGAAGACCGGATGTGCCATTCCGACAGGAAGACGGGATGTTTGATTCTCGAATGTTTGATGTGCGATTCTGGCAGGTAAGTGAGGTAAGTCACCGGAGAAGAGTGACTTAGCGAGGGCGTGTTCCCGTTGGAAACCTAAGTTGAGACCTTGACTAGATCTTGGTCCTAGGACAAGATCCAACTCATATTACTTACTATTACTCATGATTATTGTGCTAACGTTGTTTTGTAGGATAGATATTTTTCTGTGGCACTAACTTTATCTTGCAGGCCTAAAAGTAGGTTTTGGCTCGGATGAATAGTGCTCAAGGCGTCTCCAGAGGTGCTGGAGGCGCCTCCAAGCACAAGGAAGCAATCTCCCCTGCGAAGCCGCTGAAGGCGCCTTCACAGGGCTAAAGCCTGCTGAAGGCGCCTTCCAGGCGCTGATGGCACCTTCGCAGGATAAAATAGAATACTTCGTCGACGATAGAGTCGTTCTTCTCTAGTTAAATTTTGGGGTTGTAGGCACCTTTAGTGGTGTTGAAGGCGCCTTTAGTGGTGTTGAAGGCGCCTTCAGTGGTGTTGAAGATGCCTTCAGTCTCCCTTAAAAGGGCTACTTGACGAGCTTTGGGAAATTATCTTCTACCACTTCGTTTATGAGCTGTTACATCTTCCAAAGTGCTGTGTGCTGCGAACACATTCTACAATTGTTGTGCTGCTGCTCCGACCGCTACTGGCAGACTGACACCAACTCCCGAGCTCATCCAGATTCTCATCTCACAAGTTGGTAACAATTTAAATAGTTGCATTTATTTCATACTTACAAAAACAAGGAAGTGTAGGCTGTTACACTATCCTAATTATATTGTACTCGATTCACTCTTCCGACGTTACTAGAAGAGGTTTTTAGTGGATTACCCATTGATACGGTCTATAGGATCGTAGGACTCGGAGTAGGAGTCGCCGAAGGTTCCGAACCAAGTAAATCGACCGAGTCCATGTGTTGTATTCTTTTTTCCACTGCGCTTTCTCCGATTTTCGAACGATCGATATTCACCCCCCCTATCGAACTCTATGATCTTACAAGTGGTATCAGAGCTAGGTTGCTTTGAATTGGTGTAACCATCAATCAAGCAGGGGGTGTTTTTTCATTTTTCTTTTTCTTCCTCTTTTCGATTTTTTTTCCTTTTCGATTATATCTGAATTGATACAATTATCCTTTAAAATAGATTTTTTTTTATCTCGGCATTTTTTGAATTTCTTAGATTTGGTGTAACACCACTCGAGTCTTAATCTTTATCCTCTTCTCCCACACTGCTCACCCTAAGACCAAGTCTTGGTAGAAGTTTCAATTTTTTCTATTTCAGTTGTAAAATGGCACAAAATGAAGGTTACAACACAACTCGCCCTCCACTCTTCACCGGAGATGACTTCCCATATTGGAAGAGGAGGATAGAAGTCTATCTTAAGACTGCCATCGAATAATCGTTCTCCATCCGGCAAGGATACTAGATTCTTATGAATCAACTAACAAAGACGCCTAGCAAACCAGAAGATTGGAACCTAAAAGAAATGAAGAGAATACAAACTGACAGCAAAGCGTTGAACACCCTCCAGTGTGGTCTAACCAAGGAGGAATTCAACCGAGTCGGACCATTCAACAACGCAAAGGAACTATGGGACAAGCTGGTTGAACTGCACGAGGGAACGTCCGACTCAAGGGTAACGAAACGTGATCTGTTGTTAAATGCCTTATTTAATATTAAAATGCAGGAAGGAGAAACAACTACTCAACTGCACGCAAGAATCAAAAACATCTTCAATGGTCTACACAAGATCGGACATCAATTGGAGAACCGCGACATTATCAAGTATGCTCTCAACTCGTTTCCTCGAAATGCATTGTGGGCATCGATCGTAGATGCCTATTAAGTTTCGAAGAATCTTTCAGAATTAAAAAAAGATGAATTTTTTTGCGAATTAGAGCTACATGAACAGATTAACTCCAAACAGTCCGAGAAAGGTATCACTTTTCTTGTAGGTACTTCGAAGGAAGCTAAAGCACGAATCCGGGCCAAACTCGAGCTGGAAATGGATTCAGACTCGGAGTTAGACGAAGAAGAGCAGCTAGTAACATGGTAAGGAAAATGGTCATTAGACGCAAGAGGAATTTCTCCAAGCACGACATGAAGAAGATGTCCAAATTCACCTCGAACAGCCCAAAGGCAAACATAACATCCTACGATTGCAACAAAAAAGGACACTTTAAACACGAATACCCGAACGAAGACAAGACGAAGAAAACCAAGAAAAAAAGGCACTTCACGCAACATGGGATGAGTCCTCCTGGACGGATTGGAAGCCGACGAACCAAAATAAGCAAGTTAACTCGCATTGACGGCAACAGGAGGCAAATCAGATCAAGAAGACGACTCCGAATATGAATCAAGCCACGAATCCACGACTGATTAGGACGAACCAACTGGGATAAACTTTAATTTTATTGTAAAAATTTTTTAAATTATTTCTTGTCTGAATAAGAAATTAACAAAAACTGAGGGACACGCTAAACGTGGCATCCACGTAACTTTTGAACTATAAGTGTCCATCCCTCCACGGAACTTTCTGAAATCATGCAATGGTTCCGTCTCCCAAACAATCAAGTTTCTGAAACTTTGCCACCGCCATCATCCCTTCCGACGGAACAACCACCAAACCAGGCCATCTCTAGGTTATCTGAGATTCTAGGCAAGAAAATTTTAGGTCTTTAATATATTTTTTAAAAAAATTAAAATTTTCTTTTACCTTTTTTATTCGATTATCCTTTCTTATTTTTACATGATAAAATTATCATTTTGCCGAAATACTAGTAAGAAATCATATAAATTTTTTCTAATAATTTTAGGTCTATCTTTATGATTTATCCTTTACACATAACATCTTACCTTGTTTCTAAAGAAACATCAATGTTTCTAATATACCAAAGAACAATCCGTACATATCAAAGTTTATTATAAATCATTTTAAATTAGATACTATGATTAATAAAAATCTAGAGTTCTTAATACGAGTAATTATTTATCATCATATGAAATTGGAAAAAAATTGATATTTAAAAAGACTACATTCTACTTTGTGTTTGTATAGATAAAAATTTCCTAATTTATGTTATTATTGAGGAAGAAGAAAAAAAAGTGAAAAAGAAATATTATTAGTGAGGGAAGAGAAGAACGTCCTATGAGAGAATTGAAGAGCACTAATGAGAGAATGAGATAACTATGACTAGAATTTTTGAGAGATATTGAAAAGAAAAGAGTTGATTATGTCTTATAAATAAAGCATATAATTAAATGGAATTGTCAATTGCAAAATGTGGTGTAAAAAATATAATAAAATTGAGTACTCTTATGAAATGAGAAATGAGGTAGGTAGAATTTCATATAAAATTAATAATGTAATTAATAAGGAAATAAAAACGTATAATATAAAATTGAGAATGTAATTAATAAGGAAATAAGAGATAAATGGAATGTGTAATTGAAAAGTTAGAATTGAAGCATCTATTAATTTTTTCAATTATGAGCTTACGTGATGGCAACATTAAAATTGATGCTCATTAATTACATATTTTGTAAAAATAATGATCGCTCATCAATTGTAAACTTGCATGCCTTAAGCCGGCCATACACCAAACGATACCGACCCTAAGAGAATGAAACTTGCTAAACTTTGTATTTCTGTCCACGCTAATAATCATAATCCCACAATACAAGAAACTTCTAAGAATTTAAAATAGATTGTTCTGATATTAATTAATAAAAAATTAAATTAAGAAATCTCAACGTAAAATCTTTTAAGAAATTATAAAATCAGAATTACAGAGGTTTACGAGAACTTAAAAAGTCCGTCCTCTGTTTTTGGATTGATCCCAAAATTACAAGTATGACCTTAAAATGGATTGATTCAGCCGCGAGATCTGTGGTTGACGTTCCAAGTTGACGATTTAGCCACGGCGGCGGTGGCTATAAATTCATCCACCTCACTTTCCTTTCTCGTTCTCTCCCGCCCTCCACATCAAAGCTGAAATTAAAACCACTTTGCTCTCCTCGAGATGGCTTCATCAACGGCGGCGGCGGCGGCGGCCTCGATTTCCCCCTACAAGCCTTCCTCTGCTCTTTTCGCCGCCTCCTACCGCTACCATCCTCTCTTCACCCGACCTTTGCTCTCCCTCTCTTCGCGCCCACCCCATTTTCGCCCCATATCCGCCACCGCGGACCGCCACCAGCCGCTGTCCGCAGCGGCGCCCGCCGCCGCCGCCCCCACCTCCTCCGCTCCAGTCCTCCGTGAGTTCTCCCCCGACGAGGCCCGCATGGGCTCAGACATCCTCGTTGAGGCGCTCGAGCGAGAGGGTGTCACCGACCTCTTTGCCTACCCTGGCGGTGCCACCTTGGAGATCCATCAGGCCCTGACCCGTTCTCCTTCCATCACCAACCACCTTCTCCGGCACGAGCAGGGAGAAGTCTTCGCTGCCTCTGGCTATGCCCGCTCCACCGGCCGCCCCGGCGTGTGCATCGCCACCTCGGGCCCTGGCGCTCTCAACCTTATTTCGGGCCTCGCTGACGCCCTTCATGATTCTGTTCCCCTCGTTGCCATCACCGGCCAGGTACTTATGCTATGTTTACTTGTTTACTTGGGAGAGCGGAAAGGAAAAAGTTTCCCAAAGTGGAAACGGTTTACTTCGTTAAAATTTTGAGAGTGAAGGGAAACTTAATGATTTTGAAGTCAAAATTGATGACTACCCAATCAGGCAGAAAATAACGGATAAAAAAAATAACGTAAGTACCATTTTTTCACTCACAAAATTACACCGTATATATAAATAATTTTTAGGATACGTGGCTCTTCCTTTCTTCTTCTCCCTCAACTTCCTTTCTTCATTGAAGCTCATTGCTACTTCATTTTAATGGCGGAGGCCTAGATTTGGGTCCTTTTAAGAGTTCTCTGGTGGAGAGAGATTGCTTGGCTAAAACAGGAAGCAGGGGCACCCTTGTCGTGGTCCTTGGTCGTCCACGTTGTTTAGGGATTTTGTCACAACTTGAGCTCAATCGTGATTTTTTATCTTCATAGATTAAGGGCATGTTGTTGAAGGTTTCTGGATCGTCGTTCCCACTATAAAAAAAAACATCCGTATAGGAGCGGTTGATTAGGAGTGGTTACAATACCGCTCTTAAAAATTGACTAACTCAATCGGTTTGAACTAAACTGTTTCTATTGCTTGACCTTTTAAGAACAATTTAGAAACTGCTCTTATTGCATAGTTTTAGCATCGATTTGAAAAAACTGCTGCTGTAAACCACTCTTAATGATATAACCATTAGAAATATTCATAAAACTGCTGATATTAACTACTTTTAGTAGCGGTTCTAAGTCAAACGCTGCTACTAACCGTTTCTATTGTTCTAACTTCTAGGAGCAATTTTTAAACCGCTTATATTAGATTCTTAGAACAAAAGCTGGTATAAAATGCTATTATAAATCACTTTTATTGCTCAAATGGTTTAAAATTAATTTTTAAACTGCATCTATTGCATAGTTTTAGTGTCGATTTGTAAAAACCACTGATATAAACGGCTCTTATTATATAACTATTAGAAACAATATTGAAATTGCTAATTTTGTGTACTTTTGACAGTGATTCTATATCAAATGCTGCTAATAACTATTTTTATTGATCTAACTAGATGCAATTTATAAATTGCTCACATATATCTAGACGCCAGTTCACTTCTGAATGCCCCACACACTCAGTCGGGTATGAGAGTCGAACATTGGAGTCGAGTAGCATAACATTACTATCTCAAAATACTTCTATTTCTTATAATAATATTCTAAAATACTCACATCTTTATCCAATAGAATTATCTTAACTGTATGATCATTACTAACTTAAGATTTTTATGATCTTTATCTCTAGTATAAAAATCAAACTTAAATAAAATATTTTTTTAAAAAAAACTAATTAAAAATAAGAAAATTTTAAATTTTACTTTTTTATTTTCATATTTTACTTTTAAATTTTTTTTAATAAGAGCACATATATAAAAATTCGACTATGTACCTAATATTTGATAATAGTACAAATTATTTAATATTTAATACAGTTATAGATATTTATATATTTATAATATGTTTCTTTTATTCAAATTAAATTAATTAGGATTAAAAATATTATTTTTATATACAAAGCACACACAAATAAACAAGGAAAGGTGTTTTACTTAAAATTTTAAAATACAGAGTTTTATATGATCATTTAATTTTTATTGGTGGTTTTATACTCTTTTTAATTTTCACATGGATGAAAAAAATAATATTTTTCACAATTAAATAAAATAGCACCGTATTTTAAAATTTTTAATTTTATCATATTTTTTATTTATACATTATATATTATGGAAAATATATAATTTAAATTTTAATTACACCAGCGTAGTATTAGAATTTTGCGAGTTTATAAATTAATAAATAGATGAATAAATATCTCTTTTACGATCTCAATTATTAAGAATAATAATATAACAAAAGAAACTACTGATTAGTATTAAATAATTAATTAACATATAAAAATATTAATAGTTATAGTCTAGTTGGTTAGGATATTAGGTTCTAATTTAGGAGTCCTAGGTTCGAGTATCAGTATCAACTAATATAAAAATAAAATAAACTCTTGAACCGATAGTGGGTTAATTTGGCTAGGAACCGGGTGTAGGTTACGAGCCCAGGGTCGGGTCTACCTATATAGGAGCAGTACGTTCTACTCATGACATTTAGGAGCAGTTTAAAACCATTCTAACACCTAAAATGTGTAAGATTGGTTTCAAATCGTATTTATAAAGCAGCATAATAGGAGCGATTTTTTAATTTTTACCAACGGTTACGAAAACTACTTCTATAAGATATAGGGACGGCAATAAGAGTAGCGGTTTTTAAACCGTTGGTAAAAGTGTAGGAGCGGTTGAAACCACTCTTGAAAGTTAAAAAAATCGCTCCTATACAAGTATTTTCTTTTTAGTGTCCGGTGTAAGGATTCATGTCACCTCAACCGTCACCACTACTTCAACAACGAGGAGATGATGGCCGTCACCGCCACGATGTCCTGCAGGCAGAAAAAAAAATTATTTTGGACAATAAATAGTTTAATTTTTTTTTTCATTTATCAAAATAAAAAATTTAAGGGATTGATTTTACCCATCTTCCTAAACGAACATAGCAGACCATGGATTCCTTTCCATTCTCATGCCCCTAAATTTATTTCATCCGTCCATAGTCCACTCCCCCAGGTAAATAGAGCTTAAAGATTAAGTCTCGGTGGGAACTCCTGTCAAATGATCTAATACGTTGTGTATTAATGAAGTTTAAAGTTATCCATATGAATTACATGTATAAAACCTAATAGCCTAATTTGTTAATATTGATGGGTTGTTAACGGTTACTGCCCAATAAAAGGAATGGTTCTTGTAAGAACGGATTGGTATTAGGGAAGATTTAAATCCAGTTTTTGAACCCTCATTTCTTCTTCTCCTCTCCCGAATGAGACAAGAGTACAGTTGTCAATCAATCTCCCGTAGAAGACCTTCTACTACATTGTAGATACATTCTACTGCATTGTAGGTACATTTAGCGACAAGGGTCAGGACAGTGACATTCGCTTTGGATTCAGGTCAACTTTTGATTTCGTCATTGTTTTGATATCGATGTGTAATTTGTCGTAAAATTGATGATAACTAGATCCCCACCAATTAATTGATTTCTATTAAAGTTCTTCCAGATAGTGCGATGGTTAAGGCATTCGAGGTTATCACATGAGATCTTGAGGTTGAAACTCGACGTGTCCGAGCATATACCTCCCTCATACTTTAACTATTTGCACTAGTAGCTAGTATCCACCCGTGATTTACCTCCTCCGTATTGGCCTAGGGACGGGTTGGCGGGGCGCTGGGGGCGAGCGAATCGTCTTTTTCCACATTAATTGATTTATATTACATGAGTTCTTGAAGTCGAAACTCAGCGCGTTCGAGTATACCTCTCTCATGCTATAATCATTTGTACTAATGGTTAGTAGTCACCCATGATTTACCTCCTCTATGTTGGCTTAGGGACGGATTGGCAGGGACGCTGGGGGTGAGCGAATCACCTTTTTTGCCACATTAATTGATTTCTACTAGATGCATCGTATTGATTTCAATTAGTATCAGAGCTTTGGATTAGCTTATAGTCATCTTAGGTCATTAAGATTAGGTTTCGAGAATATGATACATGTGTATCAATTTTGCAACGATTCCACTCTGGAATAACGAATCAATGCATATCTGTTGAATATAGAACTAGAAAATTAGGATTTAACATAGGTTTCAAGTTTTTGTATTACCTCGCAAAGAACACAAAGAACGGTAGCAGATTTAAGGTTTACCACACTATTATCGCACTGAAAATGTCACATGTGAGAAGAAAATTTTGAGTCGTGTGAGCACCAGTCAATTGCTAGATGCAAATTTTGAAAAAAAAAAATATTTACAATTCGACTAGAGCATTCAACTGATTTACCATCCATCGATTGTTATTAGATACTAGTCAATTGTTATGTCTAAAATTGCGTATAGTAGATTTTCATCTTGACTGAAGCATTCGACTGAATGTTATCAGTCAATCGCAATATGTCTAAATTGATTGTTGTTCACTAATTCATGTATAGAAGGTTTTTAACTTGACTGGAGCATTTGACTAATGTTATTAATCGATTGCTATTGTTCTAGTCGATTGATGTTCACAAAATTATCCACAGAAAGTTTTCAGTTCGATTGATGAAAATTAGTCAACTGTTGTTGGGAACCAATCGACTACTGTGGATGAAATCATGTATAGAAAATTTTTGACTTGGTTGATGAACTAGGCTGTTGTGGGTCAATCCACTACTAATAACGAACAATCATGTGATAGGGTTGGAGTCGAACATAACAAGATTAGTAGTCGATCATTGCAATCGGCTATTGTGTCTCAGGTCTAGGACATAAGGAATATCAATCGATTACAGATGAGAGACAGTCAATTGATGTCGGTATTAGTCAATTAATACGTGAAACAATCGAATGTTTTCTATCTAGTTGAGCTTTCTTAAGTTTTCTATATTTATATTCACACTTGCTTCTTGATCGAGTCAATACTATTGCCAAAGCGAGAATTAGAGAGTAGACTTGGGACATTTGCGTAGATGGATGTATATGCTAAAGATGGTTGACCCAAAAAAAATCATTTTTATGCTAGATATATATAGTTAATGATGGTCATAAATCAAGTCTAACTTCTTATGGTGTGTCAGCCTAAAGAAAGACACATTGTATGATCAATAAAAAGTATTGTGAATAATGCTTGGAAACACTAGTAAGTTAAGGAGGTTCATAAATAAAGTTAAGCATGCATATAATGTGTCAGTCCAAAAAGAACATATTGTCTAGCAAATGAAGGTAATTATAAATTATTTAGAAAGTACCACTGGCAATTTGCATTTTAGTCGAAAGACTTAATATAATATTATACTTAGTATCTCAATAAATGATCATACAATTACATGTTTTAATTATGGCATTTATTTTACTGCTTATCTATAAATATGCATGTTTTGTTTGTAACTTACTTCTATTCTTTGCTTTTATTAAGTAGCACTCTCAAGATCTACAAACTTGAATAACATATTGTGCTTACCGGCACAAATTTTGATTAACGGAAAGAGCATATTATAGTACTTTTAGGTTGCATAAATCTGGACTTTTAATTAGGAATGATCATCTTGCACATTTATTCAGTAATAGCATTGCAGATCAAAAAGTGATATTTGAAAAATAGGAATGATCAAACTGCATGATTCTTACGATCATGAATATGTCATTTTCAGACTCTATATTAGGAGCTTGATAATTGAGAATTAGGATGCTAAAATCTTTCTAAAGGAGTTAATGGACTGATTCACCTTAAATAAAATGGTTGAGACCACAATACTTCTCACTAATTTAGTGTCTATGTGGTACAATAAGAATGACAGCATTAGAGAATACATAATGGAGATGTCAAATTTGGCTACAATATATATTATGGGTACTAAAGTTGGAAATGTCCAAAAGTGTGCTTATAAACCTAATCCTAATCACTTTACCTACACAGTTTACTCCCTTTAAAGTTGGCTATGACACTCAAAATGAGAAGTAGATATTAAATAAACTCATAGCTCTGTGTATACATGAAGAATAGAAATTGAGATATGACATATCTCACAATGCTCACTTTGCATTCTCATTTTAAAACTCAAGCAAGAAAAGGAAAAACAAAATGCTAAGGGTTGGGGTAAACAAAGTGATGACTGAGGCTTCAGAGCATATGATACAAAAGCAACAAAATTATGACCCAACTTATTTCTTTTGTAAAACAAAAGGTCATCTAAAGAAAAATTGTCCCTTGACGTATCAATAAAGATATACATTTCAACTTTGTTAATTCAAAAGTCAACTTATTCACTGTATCTAATAGTACTTGATAGATAGATACAGATGCAACTACTCACATGAGTGTGATTTAATTATGCAAGTTGCTTTTAGAGTCAATTGTCAATTAATATTGAAAGGTATATCTATACCAGACTGTCAATTAATAATGAAAGAGCATGAGTTTGACATAGGGTTAAAAAATGATCTCACATCATTTTAAGAAGTCAAACGATATCCTAATCCAAAAAAGTGGATTGAAGCCATGAGAGAATAGATGAATTCCATATAGGACAACGACGTCTTAGAATTTGTTAACTTACCTGAAAGGGTGAAACTTGTTGGTTATAAATTAATATTTAAAACAAATGGGATTCATAGGGAAATATCGAAAAGTATAATGCTCATCTTGTTGCTAAGGGATTCGCTCAAAAAGAGGACATTGATTATAAGGAGCCATTCTCGATGGTTTCTACAAAGGACTCTCTTAAGGTAATTATGACACTTGTAGCTCATTATGACCTAGAATTACACCAAATGAAAGTTATGACTGCATTTCTCAATGGAAATATTGAGGAAACTATATACATGGGGCAACTAAAGAATTTTGAATTGGGAGATTCAAAACTCCTAGTGTGTACATTCAGAAAGTTCATTTATAATTTTAAGGAAAATCCTGTTGATCTATATTTGTATATTAAGTTCAATATGTTCAATGGAAGCAAAGTTTATTGTACTTGTTTTATATGAATGATATTTTTTTGGACAACAACGATAAAGATCTACTGTAAGAAATCAAGTCATTTGTATTAGATAAATTCGAAAAGAAAAATCTTGGTAAAACATCTTTTATTTTGGGCATACATATTTGTCGTGATTGTTCAAATGACATACTTGAACTTTGATAAAAGACCTATATAGAAAAGATTTTCATTTGTTATAATATGAAAAATTATGCTCCAAGCAATACATCTGTATCAAAAGGTGATAGATTTAACTTGCAGCAATGTTCACGTCTTAAACTTGAAATAAAAGAAATGCAATAATTCTCTTATGCATCGACAATAGGGAGTTTACTGTATGCTCAGGCATATATGTGTCCGGATTTTAAGTACATAATGGGGATCTATTGAAGATATTTGAGTAACTTTGGACTAGAACATAAAAAAAAAATTATAAAGAGAATTATGTGATATTTATAAATAACTAAGGACTACATGCTTACTTATCAAAGAATGAATCATCTAGAGGTCAATGGATAGTCACATTTTGATTTTTTGGATGCTTGGATAGTATAAAATCCACCTCGGGTTATGTCTTCATCCTTCTGATAAGAGAGGTTATATATGGAAAAGTGTTAAACAGATACTCATAGCTACTTCACGATAGAGACAGAATTTATAACTTGTTATAAAGCGTCCAACCATAGGATATGACTGCAGAACCTTATCATAAGATTATAGATCCTTGAGGGTATTGACAGATCATTAATTTGTGATCAACTATGATAATAAAACTATAGAGTTGCGTTTTAAGAATAACCGTAGTTCGTCAAAGTCTAAATACATCAACATAAAATTTTTTTTGTTTAAAAAAAGAATTCAGAGTGATCAAGTAATAATAGAGCATATAAGGACAGATTCTAAATTCCGTGTTAGTGGATCTGTTCACTAAGGGTTTGTCACCAAAGGTGTTGAATATGAGATTCTTCATTTTGATGAAGTACCCATTTAGTAAGAGTCTATTTGTTGTAATGTTTAGTATTAATAAAGACATGTAAATTATTTGTCTTATTGTAACTACTAAGATTTATTGATATATATGTATATAAAGTTTGATTCTCTGAAAATAAAGATATCATGATTTACTATCGCAGTTTACATATGATGCTTATAAATATGATGTAAGACTCGATTTTAAATTATAATGGTGGAATAATGATTTACTATTGCGGTTTAATGTGTTTTATTATAAGATAACTTTGATTTTTTTAGTGGATGGAATTAATGGATTAAATTGTTTAAAGGATATTAGCCCCATAATGTTTTGCCATTATTGATATAATATCACATAGAGTCCCGGAGATTGAATGATTAAGTTTTCGCTTGGTGGCCAATGTGTTACTTATATCATACATAATTATCATTAAAAATTAAACTCCGTCAAGTGATTTGTGTACTAAAGGGCGTTTAATTTATCGGAGGTAGATTACATGTGACGGTTAACGAGTTAACATTGATGATAATTAGATTAAGTAGATATATACAGCATTTGATTTATATTAGAAGCATTGTAATGATTTCAGATACCCCGCCGCCTGATTGGCACCGACGCTTTTCAGGAGATCCCCATCGTAAAAGTCACTAGATCCCTCACCAAGCACAATTACCTCGTCCTCGACGTCGGTGACATCCCTCGCATCATCAAAGAGGCTTTCTTTCTCGCCACTAGCGGCCGCCCCGGCCCTGTGCTTGTCGACATCCCTAAGGACATCCAACAGCAACCCGCCATTCCTATTTGGGATCCACCACTGCGCCTTCCTGGATACATTTCTCGCCTCCCTAAGCCTCCTGCTCACCAGTTGCTCGACCAAATCATACGCCTGGTGTCTGAATCTCGTCGGCCCGTTCTCTATGTTGGCGGCGGCTGCTTGA
>JBAMIE010176668.1:0-14006 GCA_037177295.1 Kaempferia parviflora | reverse complement strand
AACAGAATTGGTCTCCGACGAGAGCGCGAGAGAAGCCGAAGAGCGATTAGGGCAAATAGATAAATGGTAATAAAATAACCGAATAGAACTATCCGAGAACTAATCGAATATTTTTTAACCAAATCGATTAATTCGGTATTAATCATTTTTTAAATAACAATAAAAATCAATTTAACTAATTTCTTAAATAAAAAAATAAAATACATTCATTTTTTTTTTTTTATGTTTCTTACCCTTTGGTCTCTTTTAATGCTGGATTAATTGGATAATGTAAGAGCAGTTTACATAACCACTGAAGAAAACACATCAACGGCAAACAAGCAAAAGAGAGATGGCAACAGTTGCCCCTGAATTGAATCAACAGATAGCCAAAACCACTGCCACAGGCATTACTTCAGTATGTCATTAGCTCTACTGAGACAAGCAGTTCCAACAACATCAATTCTGTCATACAAGATGAAACCCAAGATAAAAATTCCATACATATTTCATTTCTCAAGCGCAGTACCGGATGTACTGAGCAAGGATCCCAAGCTTCATGACTTCCTTTTGCATGTCCTCTGCTTAAATTAGGATCTGAATGTGCCGCACCAATGAAGCATGTGATGCATACATAATATGCATTCCTGGAAGAAGTGAAAAATAGCAAAGGCAATATTAGCTCATATAGTGACTTGATGTGGAAGAAGCAGTTGTATTGTTCAGGTAATGTGTTTTAGATGTGCAGCGGGCTGTAAATAATTTGGCCGGAATCAGTGTGAATTGAAACTTATCCAACCATTCCAAAAAATTACCTTTAAGATTACCAGTGTAGTTAGTGTATGAGCTCAGGCATTGTCTTTACAGAGGATTCTTGTAAGGTGCTTGGTTTGAGATTAAGTAGAGGGAGGATGGCTTATGAGGATAATCTAGGAGGATACTTTCTGACAGATGATTGAGATGACTGGGCCAGAAGAGGAGAAAGTGATTGAAGAACTAACTTCAGGGAACTCACACCACAAGGCATAAGGTATAATTGTTTGTACTAAATGATGACAGTGCTTGCCTGTGGCTGATTTTTGTGTAATAGCATTATAGTCATGGAAATATTAGGCAAAGTATTCTAAGAGTTGCTTCCAATGACATGAACTTCCCAGGGGCAATTTGGGTCCACAATAATGTCACTCAAACCCATAGAAGCCACAATTCTCCACAGAGATTTAGATTGTGATTCCTACAAAATTCATGCAATATTGAAACATCCTCGTTTGATCATGAGCCATGGCTTCTCGAGAATCATATCCTTGGTAACCTTGACTGCCCGTGTCTTCCTCCATGAAGAATCAACTATCTGCAATCAGATTGTGTCTAGATATTGACTCCATTGTGAGGTGGCATAGCATTGCCTATGATCGTGTGGTCTCCCCCCGTGGCTTGGTCAGCACATTCTACAGGAAGAATGTTTATAGCTCTTACGCTCAGAAGCTTATGGAAGAACTCCGTTGTGCGTGGAAGTGTCTAAAGGTTTGGCCCTTCTATAACACAACATTGCATAGTACTGCCAAGGCACAAGCACAACACAACCCAACAGCAGTACCAAACCAACCTGAAATTTTCTTGAAGAAAATACCTCTTAAATTCAAAAAAAAAAAAAAATGCTTGGATGATTCTATAAATACCCTCCAACTTCACTCATCATCATCCAAACCATATGGGCTTACTCTCAAGTGGGTTCTGCAACATCTCATTAAAGTTGGCTTTGAACCAAATTGTCAAGTGTTTGAGCTTGATATTGTGTCCAAAAGTTGTGGGTCATGGGAGGAGAAAGTAGGGAGTGAACCTTCCAACGATTGAGAGGATTGGTAGGCCTCGCTTCACTTATTCTTTGTCCTACCTTTTGTCCAAAGAGAAATAGGAAGGAGATCGAACTGTTTAAGGGAACTTGTAATGTCCTGCATCATAGGTGTAGATGTTTGCACTGGATGATGTTTGCCCTGCTTATTTCTAACCTATATATAACATCACATTCATGGCAAAATAAATAGGTAAAGCTATATTGACTTAAAGAAAGGAAAACTCTTCATACCTTCCTAAGTGTGATATAGACCACTAAACTCATCACCCAAACCTATTGCAGTCCCATTTATCTTCTATGATCTAGTTCTTCATTATTTGCTCACACGATGGAACACAATCAGGTTCCCTTCACAATAACCAGTTGTCACTTATCAGAAATCAGAACCTCCACAATCTACATTGTGTCCATATCCTACCATGAAGGCTTGACTGTCTACAATCTGATTGTGTGTGTTGCATCGACCTGTGTTTCCATAGGCATCATGTGTAGCTCCACCGATCTCAACTTCCATAAATGCAGCTTCCTCAGGGGCCAGGTAGCATGTGCGCTCCCTTGTGATCGGGCATAGCATGAACTTTATTAATTTGGCCTATCTCACGAAGCACTAATAAACCCAGCACATACTCTTGGTTCTACGGTTCCTAACAACATTTTTGTGATTGAAATCATAAGACTTGGTTCCTGAATAATCTGGAAGAGCAAAATGTTGTATTATATATTTGTAAAGAGATTTAACTTCCAATATTAAATTTTGTGATGGCTTTTGCTAGTTGGAAGTGAAAGTGTTGTACGGCACAAAGAAGTTCATATTTTTCATTCCAAAGTCCAAATAAAAGAATAGAAGAGAGAATCCTTACCTGTAGATTTCAGTTGCTCAGGTAGTGAAATTCATAGCAAGGATAAAGAACTCCAGCTTCTCATGCAACTGGAATTTTTGGTTCCCCCAGATTCACAAAAGCCTCTGCACGAACTATACGGGCAGTGGCCGAATGCCACGAAATAAGATGATCCATGAAATTGTTAACATATTTGCTTATGTCATCCTGCTCAAAGTATCTATTAAATTATACATTTATGAAAAGGAAGAAATGTCTGAATTTAGTGATATAAAATTATTTAGCAGAACAGATTTGCAATACCTTGTAGTCCAAGTAGTATGAATGCTGCCACGTGTAAAAAATAAAAGGATTATCAGTCTGTTGCTTCAAACATGATGCAGTGAAATTTTAAAAAGGCAGATTATTCAGATTATTACCTCCCACATGTCCAGGTTGATGATTGGCTGGAAAGACAAAGAGGAACTGTTCTTAATATGAAGAAACATGTTGCAAGAAAGAAGCAGTAGAAGGTTAACTTACAATATCACCCCAAACAAGAGGACAGACTGCATTTGATGTTTTAACTATGGAGAGCTTTTTTTCATTAGTTTTCACTGCATGAAAGAGGAATTCAACTCACTCTCCCTCATTCAAGATTTAAAGAAAGAAAGACTTTATTTACCTAAAGTAAAAAATATTTTCTTGTCATTCTGAATGAAATAGCAGTTGTTCCAACTTCCAAGGGTCCTTCTTGGTTCATTTAAGTTTCTGAATCTGTTTTCCTTTTCTAAAAAAACATATCTAATGCTGAATATGATCCAAGGCAAAATGTTCAAGTTTCTCCAGTTCCATTTCCCCAACTCATCTGAACTGGAATGTGAGAGCAACTGAATTACAAATTTGGGTCCTTACAACTGGGTTCTTCCTTTTCAACACTTCAAATGTTGTACTAGAAGGCGATTAGATAACCAAAATGAAGATTTGAGAAAGCAAGAACACAACAATTGATTTAAAAGACTAGTATAGCTTCTTCAGAAAAACTCGATAAGCATGGCACAACTCAGTGAAAAATAATTCTTTCTTACCAACAAATCACCCAATTTTAGGTTGCTAAGCATACAATTAAACAGACAAGATTAGTGCCAACGACATACAAGCTTTCATTTTAACTTTCCTAGATAGTTTGCACATAAAAACTAACAACATATAGATACATAACAGAAGGGAGGTGAATTGAGCAGGAGCTGAATATAAAGAATTAACTCACAGACAAGCCACACCCAACCAGATCCAAAAAATGTTATTGCTGTTTGTACAAAGCCATCTCTGAAGTTAGAAAACGAGCCAAAGTCCTTTTCAATTTGCTGAAGTAGACCTCCCCAAGGCAATTTCCCGCCATTAGGTTGCATAGATTCCCAGAAGAAATCATGGTTCCATATCTGTATAATATCATATCCAAGGTTATATAACCAAAGTACAGTGAACTATGCTAGCTTGCAAACATATGTAATTGGTTAAGTGATGCCTCTACAGCTTGTGTGGTTCATGTCTATGTATGCATGAAAACTGAAACTGTGAGTTAGAGATCCAAGTATTTGCTCCAACCATTCTGAAATTGAATACAATTTAGTAGACCAAAAATTGCAACAAGATGAGGTGTCATGGGAAAGAACAATGCTGGAATGAAAGGTTTATGAACCTTGAAAGTACTAAAGAATTAAGACATGATTAGTATTGGCATCACTCTCATGAGCCAACATTCAAGGAGGAATGGTAAAACTAGAGTTTTGGTGCAAAGGAGGGTGCTCACCGCGCGATTTAGAGGAGGAGAATGCTTGTGACATGATTGAAACTGTTTTTGATATGCGAACAACTTGGATCTTCTCACGGAAGACACTAAGTGATTCAAATCTCCTCGCAGGGGAAGGCACTCAGTGACGTGAAGTTCCAACCATTGGCTTGTGTATTGGCCATTTCATGGATTCTAGCATACCAGCGAGCCCAACTCAATAATTAAAACCATGCTATATACCCAGATAATATTCCTTTTGCAAGATGTGAAATATATATTTTTCTTAACAAAAGCTATTAAAAAAATTATGAACTGGAAGAGTAAAATAATCTTGTATGATAAGAAGTAGAATTGCAAGAATTACCTCAGCAGCATTATTATACTCGGGTAGTGGGTTGCCATTGTTGAATGTGGTTTTGATCAATTCCTCCATTGTGCATCCATACAAGGTGCTCTTGGCAAGTTGCTTGTTCAGGCTATCTACATGTCCTCGATGAATACTGCCCCAATGCAGTTCCAGGGTCCTCCTGCTTATGTAAGGCTCCAGCGCATCCTAGCATCAAATAGAAAGCACAATAGGCTCAAAAGTACCAACATAAGAAAGCTAAGTTTGCAGTACATGGTTTAAGTATGATTTTTGGAGGATATTAATATTAAACTCCTATCTTACCAGCTTATATGGAAGGCTTGTCAGGCCATAGTATGCGAGTACCTTGGTAGCTTTTTGAAACTGACGTAAATGTTTCTTCTGTAGGAACAATCAACATCAAGGTTTACAAAGTGCCTTCCCATGTAAGCTAATGGAAAAGAAGAATTACAAATGCTTTTGCAATGGTTTCTTTGAATCAAGAAAATGGATCATTCTTGTTTGAACACAACATTCTCAATTAAAACAGCTTCAGGAATTAATCCTAGGTTCAGACAAATAAACCAATATTTCTGCAACTCATCATTGAGATGTTAGATGAAACCTCAATTCAAATAGCTCAATCATCACTCAAGTATTAGAAAGTCTTTGATTCTATGATTTGATGACGAATGTTACTTCCAGATGTCTTTGGAGTTTGGACCCATGTTTCCTGTTGATCAATGGGTATGCAAGTGATTTTGTTTCCTGACAGTAATATTTCACTCTAGGTAACTATCAATCAGTCAAGTTCCACATGTCTTATAATTTCAGTAGTCTAAAGGATCGTCATTGTAAAACCATATCTTAATACACCTTCAGGTGAATCACCAGTCAAGATAAAAACTTAGCTTTGAGACAATTAGTTAAGCTTGGTATTACTCCTAAAAACTGCATTAGTAGCCTTAAAGAAGTAATTTGGTCTCAAAAAAAAAGTTGAAAAAAAGTCGTGTTTATCCCCAAACTGAATAGTATCCTAAACCTTAACAACTGTATAAAGAATGCACGAAGGGTTTCTTTTTGAACTGACAATTAGCCACTATCCAAAATCTAAACATACGAGTCCAGAATTACTTTAGCAGTCTCCTAGATAATGTTCATCACGCATCTATATTTGCATGAGAATAGAATCTGAGTAAACTAACCAAAGGAAGATAACCAATCACTCTAGTCTCAACGCAAGTATATTAATTCCTTTTCACTCTTTTACCAAGTCTTTACTCGCCCACGAACTTAAAACCTAGGATGCAGATTGAAATGCACAGAAAACGCATAGCGTACACGTGCATTTGTTTTACCTCAATACTCTTGGTGTTGACAAACATCTTGCCTGCCGCACTGCACAAGGAAGAAAACACAATGGGATTGTGGTGGAGTCGGCCAACTACTGATAAGAGAAAAGAAAACAGACCTGCTACTGATGGAGGGAGGTTTAGCGGCTTGTCCGTGAAGAGCCGAAAAGGGGCTTGCGACGGAGAGGGAGAAGGTGGATCCCAGCGACAGCGCCATGGTTCAGTACGACCGAGCAAGCAGCAGATGGAAGACGAAGCGAAGAGAAGCGACGAAGAAAAAGAAATCCAGTTCGGGCAACCCTCTCTTTTACCTTTCTCCCCATCATTTTTCAAGATTATAATTCTATTGTTTATTAAACTGAATTATTTTTCGTCTGAAAAAAGATTTTAAAAAAAAAAGTTAAAAGACTTAATTTCTCAATATGAATAAACTGAATGTGTTCTTACAAATATGCCACTTTTTCCATATTCCTTTTATCAAACAGATACAGAAACTTTTGAATATTTCAGTTGTTTCCTAAAAGATAAATAATTTATACAACTGTAAATTTGTTTCTAATTTTTTATCAGATGAAACAGCTATTAAAATTTTTTTTGTGAAAAATAAATAAAATGGAAGAATGTATTCCAACGGAAAGTTTTAATTATAGCCCATTTTGGGGCAATTCAAAAGAAATCGGGTTGGTTTTTGAAAACTTAATAGTAAACGGGTTCGGTTGGCCTCAATTTCGAATTTGTAATTTATTTGCGAGGGCGCAGGCAAATTGCCTTTTCACCCTCTCCGTGATGCGTATTTACACATATGCCCATGAGGAGGTGATAAATGCAAAAGAAATAAAAACATACCCCCGATGATGATCTTTGCCCTAAGCCCCCTTTCTTTCGGACATCTCCAAAATCCCCCCACCCAAGCTGCCGCCGCCGTCGCTGTTTCTCCGGCCGGATTCCCTCCGCGTCCAGGTTTTCTCTCTATCTCTCTGTTTCTCTTCGTGTAATCGATTCACAGTAATGGCTTCCTTCTTGATTACCACCTGCTCATTGCTTGTGAACGCGAAATCGATAATTCTACTGCTCTGCGGCAAACTTCTATTATTTGTTTTCTATTTATTGGATTGGGAAGACCTTATCGGGCTCGACTTAGTTTGGAGGATGATTTCAGAAAAATAATTTGTGACTGGAGTTGTCAGATAATAAAAATATTGTGCACCATATTGAAAGCCTAGCCTTTTTTCTTTTATTACCCTTAGAAAATACATTTTCTTTGCTTTTCATTCTCGATCCCTCTACTTTTCCAATCAGGAAGGGTGCATGGAGTTAGTCTTAGCTTTCCAAGAAATTTGTCCTATTTATCTTCATTGAAGTAACTATAGAAAATCAAAAGGGTACTTCAATATTTGTTTTATATTTTTTTTAGCTTTTAAGTTTTGTGCCACTGAATTCAGTGGCACAATTATTTATTTGTTAGGCTCGACTTAGCTTGCTAAATTCAGTGGCACAATTATTTATTTTGTTATGGTGATGCTGATTTCACTGCTCGAGTATTGTTGTGACTCTGTTAGAGTTTCATTTGAAGATCCTTGATTTGCCTGCACTGGTCCTGAATGCTAGATTGGTATGTTGGAACTGAGCTATTTCTGCTGCTGTCCATGCTATTACTAGTGATGGCTCATTTTTGACATCAACTGAATCTCACATGGGAACCTTTGGTATTATGTTTGTTTGTGTTGGTTTCTACAGCTATGGCTATTTGCTTAGTATATATTATTTATTTCTTTTAGATTGTCTGATGTTTGGTGTGTGTTAACATGTAGGTGGATAGAGAACAGCATGGAGGAGCAGCGAAGAATAGTGGCTATTTGTCAATATGGTGGTGAATTTGTCAATAATAGTGATGGATCTATGACATATTCTGGTGGAGAAGCTCATGCACTTGAAGTAGCTCATGGCATGAGCTTTGATGCTTTTAAGTTTGAACTTACTAGTGTGTTCAATGTTGATGTAAACAGTATGTCCATCAAATATTTTCTCCCGGGCAACACTAAAACACTTATCACAGTGTCTAATAACAAGGATTTAGCTCGGATGATAGATTTTACTTCTAATGTTTTGACTGCCGAGGTTTATATCATAAACAAGGTTGAGAACAGGTATATCTTACAGAATTTACTGAAGAAAATACCATGCTGACTAATTGGTCAGCACTTCAAACATGATTTGAAGTTTTGAACTCACAAGAGATAGTCTTCATGTAGGATGATTGTAGCTGATTCTGGAACCTCAAACATTGGCATTGCTGCAAATGCTCAAGATGGAAAACCAAAAAGGTTAAATAATGCTACTATGAATTTCTCATGACTTGTTCAGTTAAAATATATATTGAATAGCCTAAAAGGCTTTTGCTTCTTCAGGATAACTAAAACATATGTCAATGTTTTTCAACCCAGTAACCCTGTTATACCCAGTGCAGCTGGAAATATTGGCAACAATCTCCAAAAGCAACTAATTGAAAACGATGATCACAGGTAAACTTACCTTTGAAGGTTTTAGAAGTTCGACTATTTGATTTTATGATTTTTTTTTTTTTTTTGCATATCTTTTCCTTTTAATGCTTGCAATTTATAATTAGGATTAATTATCGTTTACCCTCTCGTTATTGCATGCATCTTCATTATTCTCCTTGTTTCTTTTATAATTTTGCCTCATCATCATCAAACTGTGAATCAGTATCTCTCAACTATTTAGTTTGGCTAAATAATTATTTTCCATCCGTTGAGATCTTTGCAAAACTATATCACTAATAATAATTAAATTATTTATTTATCACATTTTACTTGTTTGTGGTTGATAAAGTTCTCACCTTGTATTCTCTTCAACCTACCTTCACTTCTATTTCCTGTTTTTGAAGATATGCCAAGTAATTCAATATGAAAACACCAAAAGGAACATGTTAAAATTTTAAAACATGGTAAAACCATTTTAAAAAATGTGTTTAATTCTAGAAGTTGACACACGTACAACTGTGCTTGTTTTTAACGAGGTGATTAAATGTTAACTTGATTGAAATTGGACCTTATTGTGTGAGAAATTCTTGTTAACATAGATACATTTGTTTATTAAGTTGGAAAGGATAATGAATGACCACAGATGTTTCATTTGAAGCATCTATATCTACAATCCATCACCAGTTATTTCATTGATTAATTCACAGAAAATGTTCTCCACATTATTTGTTGAATTCCATCTTAAACTTTTATTTACCTTCTTGTTAAAAGTACCTAACAACATATTGGTTGGTAAGTTTTACAAAGTATGTAACTTCTTTTTGGATCTTCCTTGTGTTCTTTACTGCATTTGATATGATCCATTGCAAGCGCAACTTCTGATGATAAATTGTTATTTTTATTGGCAACAATCATCTAGGACAAGTGCTGATGGCTTTCTAATTCCATTTGTTACCCCTACTGCTTCTCTGGACGATTCCAGGCAAAGGATTATGAATATTGATATGGTTGATGAAGGGTACTTACTCTGAGTGAATACATAAAGTATAGGTAAACGAATTATAAATGAAAATCATTGTTATTTCTGATTAAGTTTGATTTCTAGGGCAACTGGGAACATCTTGGTTGATCCAAGTACACCTCTTTTTACATCTCTAGTCGCTACTGAAGATGTCAGACCTATTAATTCAAGCTCCCACTGGGACACTATCATAAGTGGAGTCGGACAGGAATTTGATAATGCCAAGGACTTTCGATCTCAATTGTGTAATTACGCTATTGGTAAAGGGTTTGCATATAAATTTGTTAAGAATGAATCCAGTAGAGTTACTGTAAGATGTGCTGATGAAACTTGTCCTTGGCGCATTCATGCTTCGGAAACGTCAAATAAGTTGAAGTTCGTCATCAAAAAAATGACGAATGTCCACACCTGCAATGGTGGAAATGGTCAACGAAAGGCAACACGCCAGTGGCTCACCAAAATTATCAAGGAAAAGTTGCATTGCAGCCCACAGTGCAAGCCCAAAGATCTTGTAAGAGAGATATATGAAGATTTTGGTGTTAATTTAACCTACTCTCAGGTTTGGCGAGGAAGGGAAGTAGCACAAAAGGAGCTTTTCGATTCTATGAAAGAGACGTACAACCAACTACCTTGGTTTGCTGAAAAAATATTGGACACCAACCCAGGCAGTGTTGCCCTGCTATCTGCTTCACTTGATACAAAGTTCCGTCATTTTTTTGTGTCATTTCACGCTTCCCTTCATGGCTTTGAGCATGGTTGTCGCCCTCTTCTTTTTCTTGATAGGATTCCCTTGAAAGCAACCAATCAACACAAATTATTGGTTGCTGCAACAGTTGATGGAAATGATGCAATATTTCCTGTTGCCTTTGCAGTAGTGGAGGATGACAATTATGATAGTTGGTTTTGGTTTCTATTCCAGTTGAAGTGTGCTGTAACAACCTCTCGCACAATTACCTTTGTGTCAAACAGGCAGAAGGGTTTGGATGGAGCCATACTCCGAGTATTCGAGGATAATAGTCATCACTGTTATTGTTTGCATCACCTTTTAGAAGAATTTAAGAATGAATTGAGGAAGGGTCCATGGTCTTCTCAAGTGAAGGATGCAATGATTGGAGATTTTACTCGTGCTGCCCAAGCCTGCAGCATTGAGGATTTTAATGCTTCTATTGAGAGCATAAGAAATGTTTCAGCAGAAGCTGCTGAGTGGATTCTGGCTACTAAGCCTGAAAACTGGTCAGATGCCATTTTCAAGGGTTTTAGATATGATCATTTCTCATCAAACATTGTTGATTCATTTATGAATTGGATACCTGCAAAGAGAGAATCATCAGTAGTTCATATGTTTGATGCAATAATCAGCAAGTTAGGAGAGGTCATAGAAGAAAGGCGTGCAACATGCAATACATGGGCAGGCCCCTTAACACCAGCTATGGAGCAAAAGTTGCAAAAGGAGATGTTAAAGGCTCGGAAGCTAAATGTATTATGCTCTTCCGACACTGTGTTTGAGGTTCGTGGAAATGCTATATTTGTCGTTAACATTGGAAGTTGGGAATGCACTTGCAAGAGGTGGCAGATTTCTGGTCTTCCTTGTTTGCATGCTGTTGCAGCCTTTATCCGGGTTGAAAAAAATGTTTATGACTATTGTTCAAGATATTTCAGAATTGACTGCTACCAATTGACCTATTCAGAGTCTGTCCGTGCAGTACCAAATATTGAAAGCATAGATTTCTTTTCTGGCACTAGTTCATTCCCTCCTACTCGCCGTCCACCAGCAAGGCCTAGGAGAAAGAGATTTAATCCCAACAAGATTAACACTGCTATTCGACTCTGCAGCAGGTGCAAAATAGCAGGCCACAACAAGGCAACTTGTGAAGCCTTCCTCTAGTCTTCATGGATATATATCTGGTACGGTACTAATGTTCAATTTTTTTGCCCCCATTTCTTGGTTCCAAAATAATGAACATAGGGAATGCACTTCTCAGTTATGGCATAATTATCTACTAACTTGTTAGGCCTCCCAGAAGCTCGAAACAGTTTTTTTTAAGGCATTAGATCTTTTTGGTTGCTACTAATCTGCATAAGAACTTAATCCTTCTGATTCTCCTTGGAAAACTTGCTAAACTAGTGTAGGTGATCAACTCGGGGAAGATCAATGTGAAGTTATCCACTAATTGGCATTGATTAAAATAAAACAAGAAAGCTGTGGTTCATGATGTTGAAACTGTTAAATAACTGATAGTATCAGAAGAAAGTAAGAGAAAAGGCTTAGTTTGATGCATTAACTTGTTTTGCCATGATGTATGTTTCTCAGTATTCCAAAAACAAGAAAAGTAAGTCGATAGATCCCTGGTGCTTTCTATATGTATAAAGTTTAGAGTTTTCCAATTATCTGAGCATGAGAAATATTGAGAGAATAACAGCTTCCTCATTCGATACAAGCACAACCTATGATGTCTGATTTTTTTTCCCCTTGCAGTTTTTATAGGATCTCGGCCGCCTGTATTGTACCTTCTCCTTAAAGACTCAACCTGAAGATTGTCTTGTTCATCAGATTGACCGGCTCTGTAAGACTTTGTTTAGGTTTCTTTCTTTGTTGTTTCCAATTTCTGAAGTTCTGATCTGCCTCGAACAGCATCGTCTTGATACATGTTTTTTAGTTTTTGCAATCATATGTTTTTTTTTTTTTTTTGGGTTTATGATCGATGCCATGTATTTTTGCTGTCTTTAGTATGTGTATGTAGTTGAATCTTTTGGTAGACAACTCTAATATATTCATTGCCTGTATATCATTTTGAAGTTTCATTTGACTTAAGTAATGATCTATGGCATTCACCTTTTAGTGGCAATATATATATATACGAATCTTTTTAATTTTTTTCTTACATTTTCCTTCTTGATGAATCATGGCGGTCAGGGCCACCATGATCTAACTTACTCGGTTCTATTTATGTTTGGTATAACCCATTAATATACAAAATCATGTTGGGTTGTTTGGTTTGCGAGTCAAACCGAGGGCTCGATCCACACGCTAAGTCTACTTTAGAATTTAAAAATATTTTTTAAAATTTTAAAAATAGAGATTAGAATTAATCGGATTTGTGCTGATCACCATGGAGGTGTGTGGATCCAAATGTCTAATCGGTGATGTCTTTTAAAGGGTATTTTTTTACTAAAGTAGAGATGTCTTTGAAAGGGAAAACGGGATCTTCACAAAATTCGTTCACATTAAAATTTTAATTTTAATTTTTTTAAATTTTCGTCTGAATAATTTGGGTCAAAACTATTATTAGTACATAATGTATTTTTATATAATAAAGCTAATTGGAGTAAATAAATGTATTCTTAGGATTTTTCTTTCATAGTTTTGGAAAAAACAAAAACTTTCTCCATTTTATTTTTAAAATTGTCAAACAACTAGAGCATTTTTTTTCTCCCGTTTAAAAAAGGGTAAGGGTTATGCATTAGGTTACTGGTCGAACTTTTAGATACATATTAATGAATGGATTTATCAAATTATTATGCTAATGCTATGGTGTTCTTTAGAAGGAAAGCATTGTAGGAGATAACTATAACATTTCAACCGCTACATTTCCATAAGAACTTAGATATAGTGTTAAATATGTAAGGTTCGCGTGCAGGGCTTGAGTATTCCATGAGAACTTGGGTATAATGTTAAATATATCAAAATTAAAAATATATATATAATCATTGAAGGGTAAGTATTCTAGTTCCCTTAAATAAGAATAAATAAGGCATACAAAATTGTACAAACTATAAAAGTATTAAACTAATGAGTCATATCATGAAACTTTGAAAAAAAAATAATAAAAAAAAGTTAAGGAAAAAAAATCATAATAATTGAAAATCAATTTAGATTTATACTTGGAATGTTGACAATAAAAGTTATATATATATCTTCTCAGGCAGCCAATTAAAAATTACCAAAAATAGAAACAAGACTTACACATGATATTCATTGACCTAAAAAAAACTTATGATAAATTCCCAAGTAGAATCGTCAATTTAGGTTGGGCATGTCGGGTTGGCACGCTCTGCCAAACAATTTAAGCGGATTGGGTTGTAATTTTATCAATCCAAACCTGTTGCGGGTCGGCTCGTGACAAGCTCGGGTTGGCCTGCAGGTTTATAAACACATGTAAGTCAAGTTTTATGCCAATTTATTATCTTTTTTTATTATAATTTTGAAATAAAAATAATTCTTTTCATCAAACATGAGTATTCATTTGTGTCCATTTATATTTTAAAATACTTGTTTCTAGATACATTTGATTGATAAAATTTTTTCAAAGTAAAACATTAAAGATATGAATTTATATAT